>VMDO01009740.1:0-75485 GCA_007922755.1 Pedetes capensis
ATATTTCGGACATGTAGTCAGGAGAGATCAATCCCTGGAGAAGGACATCATGTTTGGGAGAGTGGCAGGTCAATGCAGAAGAGGAAATCCCTCCACCAGATGGATTGACACAGTGCCTGCAACAATGGGCTTAAACATAAATAAGATGGTTTGCCTGGCACAGAATCGGCAAATGTTTCGATCTGCTGTACATAGGGTCGCTATGAGTTGAACTTGACTCGACGGCACCTAACAACAGCAAGGACATGCCCAGTTTGACATCAGCCCTGAATGCTTAGCTCCATGTACCTAGTGTGACAGTGAGCCTTGAGTGCAAAAACTTAAGCTCCACCTAGAAAAACCCCAGGCTGGGATTTAGCTCAGTTGGTAGAGCGCTGCTCTGCAGTCTCTGAGGTCCTGAGTTTAACTCCCAGCACCACAAAATGGGAGAAGGGCATGGCAACCCACTCCTAATGCAATTTGAAAACCCTATGAGGGTCGCTATGAGTCAGATACCTACTCAGTGGTATCTAACAACAACAGCAACAACAAGAAAAAACCTTGTTTACCATGTTTAATTAGTTTGTGGCTTAGGGCATATGGGGTCTAGGGTCTTTGTTTTGTAAAACAAGTTATGAACTTGTTTGGCATATTTCAAAAGGGTAGGCCAAAAGACAGATGTCTTTGAATGGCCTGCCTTTGTTTATACTCAGGAAGCTATTTATGCTGGATGAAGGTGTGGTTTCCTTTAGGACAATGTCCTTCCTGTGTCCTTAGAGCATTGTCTTCATGGCTTCATCCATCATGGCTGAATGCAAAAGTCATTTTTAATCTCTGTTTCCTCCATCTTGCCTGGTAATGTCTATATCACTACCTAACACTGAGATCCCTCCTTATCTTTCCCAAACTTGTATATTAAGGACTCAGGACTGGGAAGCTAATTGTTCAGGGGTAAGTATGAGTAGTACAGTAGAGGGAAATATGTCTTTCTTATATTGTTAATTGAAATAAGCTGAATAAAGATATCACACACATGCAGTATGAGTACAACTATCAAAAACATATAAATACTTAATGGTCAGAAAAATAAAACACTGAAGGAAATTCACTTAAAATGTTAGTAGAGATCGTTTTCAAATTGTTTTTCTATAAGCAGCCCCATTGTCCCTTCTTACATCTACCTCTTGGATTTTTTGTTTGTTTTTCAGTACTGAGGTGGGGGGCAGGGGAGAAGCTGGGCCCTTGTTTATGCTAGGCAAGCACTCCACCACTGACCTGTACTCCAGCCTCCTTTATTTCTTTGTTTTTATTTGAGATAAAATCTTGCTAAGATGCACAGGGCTGCCTCTTGCCTCAAATTCTCTTTGCTCTTGCTGTAGACGGACTACCAAGAAGCTGGAATATAGTTCTTGGTATTTTCCCAAATATTTATAATAAATAGACTTAAATATTAGTATATTGCAAGAAATATGATAATTTTGTAAGTCTCAGTTAGGATCTATATTTTTACCCATTTCTAGGTTTAGAGAAATCTAAGTCTATTTGCCTGAAATAACAAATAATCTCCAACATGGCAACTGGAAATCAGGAAGTCCAGGTTTGTTCAGTAACTTTTGGTGTTCAAAAGACAATGAATCTGAATATTATGTGATGCCTTTCACTTGGTGTCCACTAATGCCCCTCTGCATTGTTAAGTCCCCATTTGGAGGGTAAGACTTAGAAGAAAAATTTGAATGAATGGGTTATACTGAACGTTTGCAAGCCCCTGTAGAAAAGAAGTGGAGCACTAAGATAAATTTTGACTCCAAAGGATAAGAGAAGCTCTTGCTTTTGTATGCCCCACACCTTGGTTTAAGTGTTTGAAGGTTTCCAGAGCACGAAGGTCCATTTTGATGCCTTGCAGGCTGCAGAGTGGCAGGGATGGAGCTGTGTGGAAGAAGGCAGCCAGCAGCATTAGCCAGGAGTCTTCCACCATAGCTCATACTGTCTCACCAGTACATATCAACCAACATATGCAGGGCAGGAAAGAGAAAACAACAGTACACATATTCAGGAGCACATCTGAGATAGTCATTGGAAATGGCTAGGAATATTTATTGGGGAATGCATTATTTTTCAATGCCCCTTAGAGGATGGTGTTATAATTGTATGAAAGAAAATCCTAAAAGCATAGCTACTTGTCACATGGGAGAACTGGTCTTTCTTTTTAAACTTTTCTCTTAATACATCAACTCTACTCTTATTGAACATAGAGCTTCCACTTAAAAATCATCCAGCCAGGTCCTCTTCCCCACTTTTCAGCTGTTATTGTTGTTGTTGTTACTAAAAGAAAATTAGTTAGAGAGAAAGAGGCTATAAAGTGTAAATGTATGTGGGAGAAAGCTATTTCCAAGTGGTGCTATAGGTGATGATGCGACCTGACAGAGACAGACACTGTCCAAGGAGAACACACCATTAAAAGGATAGGCTACAAGAATGGGTTGGCTAAGACTCTTAAAAACAAAATTAATCAGACTAAACCCCCAAACTGTTTCAAAAGTGAGCTGCTTCCAGCCACAAAAGTGAGCTGGCCCCCAGCCAACGTCAACCAGCCTGCAGGCTGCCCAGAGACCCCTTATAAACACCAGCAGCCCATTACCCAGGCATAGAGCAATAAACTCTCTCATGTCTGCCTGTGGCGCCCCTGCAGTGTACTATTAAACTCTTTCCTTTGTGTTCTATTCTAAGCTCTGGTAAATTCTTTTACCACCCATGACACAGGCCACACTCCCACCTATTACAATATAGTATTATGGTTAACCTTTTATGATGCTTATATTTGGGGAATAGATTTGGTAAGATCCCTGCCTCTTTGGGCCAGTAAAATACTAAGTTTTAACACATTCAACTATTTAAGAGATAATTTGATCCATATTTATATCCAAATTATTTGGCAGCAGATTTCTGCAAATTAATGTCCCTGAAAAAGATTTTATTGAGTCTGTTGACATACTGACAGATGATATTTTAAATTTTCTTTTGTATCCTCGTTCTTCATTTATATGAACAATCAAGAATTATGTCTTTGGATAATAATTTTCATACTTTGTAATGGTCTCATGTTAGGCAGCTTTTCATCACTATGACAAAATACCTGACAAAATCAGCTTAAAGAAAGAAAGATTTATTTTGGCTGATGGTTTCAGAGGTTTCAGTCCATGGTCAGCTGGGTCCACTCCTATGGGCCTGTGGTGAAGCAGAGCCTTATGGTGGAGGGAGCATATGGCAGAGGAGGCTGTTCACTCAGAGCAGCTAGGAAACATGAGAGAGAAAGGAAGAGAATAGGAACAAGATATACCCTTCAAGGGACACCTCCCCTGACCCACTTATTTTAACTATGCCCCACCTGCTAATAGCTCATTCAGCTATGAACTCATCACTACTTTAGTACATGGATGAGGTTAGCACCTTCATGATCCAATCACCTCTGAAAAGTGCCACCAGCTGGGGGTCAACCATTCAATACATGAACTTTTGGAGGACATTTAATATCTAAACCACAATATAGTCTATGTTAAAAATTCCAAAGACATAAATGTTTGATCTTATTATGTATCAGATAGGCTTGCACTCCACTTACCTGAATGCTATTGTTTTTCAAAATTTCCGTGTCAGTAATTGCCCTGCTCTCCAGGGATTGTGAGTTTATGTGTGCAAATGGCTTCCTGATTTTTATAAAAGAACTAGCTCTTCAGCAGACAATGTATTTCCACTGAAGTGATCTCCTCTTCTCACGTTAAATAACAAGGATTGGGATTTTCTAAACGTTCTGTCTATGCAACATATTTAATGCTTTAACTGATCTGAAATGATCTTGGCCTTGTAAAGTATGCTCAATAAATGGTGAGGGTTTTCTTTTTCCTTTGAGCCAGTGTAGCATTTTACAGCACCTGGTTTTTTGAAAAGCAGAACCCCCACATCATACCTATGAGTTGGCACACAGCCAAGAAAGTCCTTTTGCCTGTGTCTTTGTGGTGAATCATTCATAGCCTGTAAAATCTATCAAAATAGTTTTGTTTGAAAACCTTGTTTTCCCTCTTTTTTCTGATGACTCAGACTTTACCGCTTTCATGTCTAAATTCTCTTTTCTTTCTTGTTTCTCGTCATGTTCATTCAGAAGACGTTCTTTCACTTGTTCCAAAATTTGTATTTCTATATTCTGTCAGTTTTCATCTTGAAACATACACACAGCAATATGCTCTGAATCATAAAATTCTGCATTAAATTCTAACACTTAGAAAATATTCTCAGTATAGGCTTACCTGCATTTTTGTTCCCATTTTTATTTAGTACAAATTCATTAACATTTAAAATTCATTAGCACTTATGAAATTTGCAACTTTATTTTAATGTTAGAAAGATTGTGGCTGCAAAGTACTAAAAGCCAATGCTAAGTGGGCTTAAGCCATGAGGACACTTAACACCTCCTGGATGAATATAGTAGGTTTAAGATTAGTTGAATTAGTAGGTCAATAATGGTCTCAAGGACTTAAGTTCTTCCCATCCTTCCCTTTCTCATTCTTTTGTTTTAAATCAGTTTTATTGAGACATAATACATATATATTATATATATATATATATGTATATAATAAAAATCCATCAATTTTAAGTGTACAATTAGAGTTTTGACAAAGGTAGGATTATGTAACTGCTACTTGAAACCAAGAGCTTGAACACTGCCATCAATCCAAGAAGTTCCATTAGGTCCTTTGCAAATGATCCTATCTCATCAACCCAGACCCTGGCAATTTCAGATAAATGGAATATGTTCTTTCATGTCCTCTTTTTTTCATGTACCATCATGCTTTTGAAATTCATCCAGGTCACTGCTCTTATCAGTAGTTTGCTCCTTTTTTATTGCTGAGTGATATTTCATTGTATAAGATATTATTTGTTTATCAATTCACTAGTTGATGGGAATTTATAGTTTTGGGCTATTATGTATGAAGCTGCTAATAAATACATACAATTCTTTGTGTAGATATAGGTTTACATTTCTCTTGGGTAAATATCTAGGAACATAAATGCTGGGTCATGTGGTAATTATATGTTTAACATTACAGCAGTAGTCCCTTGTCACTTTTTGAGGTTTCAATTACCTGAACTCAGTCATGGTCCAAAAATATGAAGTGGAAAATTTCAGAAATAAATAACTCACAAGTTTTAAATTGTAGGTCTTTCTGAGTAGTGGGATGAAATCTTGTACTGTTGCACCAAGACTTGAACCAACCCTTTGTTTAGCATATTCATTCTGCTTGTTAGTCACTTAGTAGCTGTTGAGGTTCTGACTCATAGTGACTCTGTGTACAACAGAACAAAATACTGCCTGACACTGCACCATGCCTGGCACTATGTCAGTGCTTCTCTGCTATTCACAGTGTTTTCCATGGCTGATTGTCTTGGGATTGTTTCAAGAGTGGCCTGCCAAGTCCTTCTCCCATTTTCACAATGCTGGCGATCAAACCCAGGGCCTCAGAGTGCACGGAGCAAGCACTCTACCAACTGAGCTAAACCCCAGCCCTGCATCAGATTGACTTCTAAGGATTATAGTGTTTATTTTCAAATAATCTTTACATAGTAACCTAACCCTACATCACAATACCTATGTCATTCACCTTTGTCTCACCATGTAGGCATTGTATCATGTCACATCACAAGAAGGGTGAATACTGTACAATAAGATATTTGGAGAGAGAGAGAAACAACATTCACATACATTTTTCTTATGATATATCATTAAAAATTTTCTATTTTTATGTTATTGTTAATCTCTTACTATATCTAATTTAAAAGTTAAACTTTATTATAGGTATGTTCATATAGAAAAAATCACAGTATATATTAGGTATGGTGCTACCTGTGGTTTCAAATACTCACTGGGAATCTTAGAATGTGTTCCCTGTGGACAAGGGGGGGTTTCTGAGTAAGAAACTGTCAAATTATTTTCTAAAGTGGCTGTACCATCACTAACGATATAAAAAAGTTCCAGTTACCCTACATCCTTACCAATCCTTTATATCTTAACGATGTTTTTTGAAGAGCAAAAGTTTTTAATTTTGAAGTTGATTTTACATTTTTTTTTGTTTCCAGGTTTTTTTTTTTTTCTTAATAATTTCTAAATACACAAACTCAAGGATCCCAGTGGTTTTCTCTGAGGTTTTCTTCCAAAAGTTTTTTCCCTTGGTTTAGATTTATGTCTACAGTTAATTTCCTGTTGATTTTTAGGTGGAGTGTAAGTTAAGGGATGAGGCTTTTTGCTTTCTTTCTCTCTTTTTCTTTTTTTCTTTTTTCTTTTTGTATATGTGGCTAGCCAAGTGTTCTAGCATCATTTGTTAAATGTTCTGGCACTTCTGCTTTGTTAGTTTTATACTTTGTCCTTCTGTCATGGTCACAAGATGATTGCAGCTGTTCTAGGCAAACAATATCCAGACAAGACCACCTTTTGCTAGAAAGTGCCCAGGAAACTTTGCTCCCCTATTATTACCTAGGCCTGACACATTCTTACTCTTTACTGTCTAGTCCAATCACTAGAAGTGGGAAGGCGGCTGCCATAATTCATTTATTCATTCAATAAGAAGTGGCATGTTTTCTTTGATTGGTTTTGTTTTGTTTCATTTGTTTTTTGAGACAAGTTCTCTCTATGTAGCCCAGGCTGGCCTTGAACTCTCCATCCTCCTGCCTCAGCCTCCTCAGGACTAGGATTACAGACATGTACCACCATCCTAGCAAGAAAATAGTATATTTTCTATATCCATTCTGGGGACTGAGGATACAGTAGTAACTAAAACAACCAAAAAGGTTGCTAGCCCTCATGAAGAATTAGTTTACAAGGAAGACTGTTGTCAAAATAAATACACAAACTGTGTAATACATTGCTGTGTAGTAGTAAGTACTAGGAAGAAAAAAAGGAAAAGAGGCTATGAAATATTGTGGGTGGGCTGGAATTTTAGGTAAGGTGGTTAGGAAAGGATTCATTGAGTTGACTTTTGAATAAAGGCCTGAAGAATGGGATAGAGTAGGCCATACAGATACCAGACTGAAAAGAGTTTCAAATAGAAGGAAAAATGAAAAGGTCCTGAAAAGAGCAAGGAAGCCACTGTGGTTGGAGAGAAGAAGAGAGCTAGAGTTACAGAACAGGGTGGTCATTGCAGGTAAGTTGATCTTGACCAGGGACAATTTGGCAAAATTTGCTAATGTCTGAGGATATTTTGGTTGTCACAAAGCAAACCCCCTCTATAAAGAATATTCCATCTGAATATCAATAGTGCTGAGGTTGAGATATATTGTTTTAATTCATACTAAGGCCTATAACAAGTAAATTTGACACTGATTCAGGCTCAGGAATTATTTAGATTAAGCTTTTAAAATGATAACTTGGCTGTGGTGAATAGACTGGAGAGGAATAAAAACAGGGAGAGGATTTAGGAGAGTATGACAGTTTTCCAGACAAGAGAATATGTTTTGATGATAGTAGGAATGGCAGGTGGTGGATTCTGAATATACTTTGAAGGCTGAGCTAACAAGATTTAGTAATACATTGGATATATGTGTCTAAAAGAGAGAACCCTTGATTAGTTACCTGTGGCTGGTGCTAGAGCTGTATCTTCCCAAAGAAAGTGGCCCAGGGCACCATGGAGAATTCCTATAATTCCAGCAATTTAGGGGCTGAAGCAGGAGGATTGCATGTTGGAGGCCAGAGGCAACCTGCAACTTAGTGAGACCTTGTCTCAAAAAAATAAAAACAGGGACTGGGAGTCTGGCTCAGTGGTCGAGCCTTTGCCTAGGACTTGTAAAGTCCTGATTCAAAGCCCACGTATTTGGAATGAAGAAAGGACCATATATAGATGTTAAGATAGGCAGCCGGTTGCATCTTTTACATACATATAGAAATAAGAATGGCATGGTTGGATTAGCAAATAATTACTTTAAAGGGCATAGTTATTTAATAGATTTTCTTTTAAAATACTTTCATATGCATAGGAGTGAGAGTTTATTTTTTTAAAGTTTATTTTATTTTTTGTCTTCTCATGCCATCTTTTATTCCAGTGACATTTTGATAGATTGTTGTTGTTGTTGTTGTTAGGTGCCGTTGAGTCGGTATCTGACTCATAGTGACCCTCATAGGGTTTTCAATGGCTGACTGTTTCGGGATTGCCTTGGGAGTGGATTGCCAGGCCCTTCTCCCATTTTGCGGTGCTGGGAATCAAACTTGGGACCTCAGAGTCTGCAGAGCAGCGCTCTACCAACTGAGCTAAATCCCAGCCCTTTGATAGATTAAGATATCCCAATTCCTTATTCCATCATAGTCATTAAAGGGCTTCAGTTTTCCTTTCCCTAGTTGCATTCCAAGCCATTGTTGCCTGTTCCTTTGTTGATTGTTGATGTATTGCTTAATAATTGTTTTCTGAGCATTCCCTTTGTCTACTGTAAAATATTATAAGTTCACTGAGTCCTTAAGTGTTAGAAAACTTTTTAATATATTTCTCTTACATAACTTGTGCTAATAACCTTATAATTTAATAACTATGATGGTTTTCTTTTCACAGGCGAAAAGGTTGCTGTTTACTAAGTTGTGTTTTAAAAATGATACAATTAGGGAGTGACAGAACTAGGTCCTGAGTCAGCACAGCTCTGAGTCCTGAGTCCTGAGTCCCTGACAGCTATGTTACAGGCCGTTCCCCCCTCCAGAGAAGGCCTTGGCCACTGTGGCCAGTTGCTTGTCGCGCGCTCTGTAAGGATTTGATTAATTCGGAATCTGTCGGGACATGGATGTGGTAGAGAAGACCTAATGTTCTTCCTACACGAATGCACGCCCTGGTTGTTTTACCCGCACTAACTTGATGGCTAATCAGTCTGGCGGGCAAGAGTGGATGGAAAGAGTTCAACCTCGGTTGGTGATGTAGCCCCGCCAGCCTCTCCTTCCCCCGGGGGTCTCCCGGGCGTGCACAGGCCCCGGAAGGAGCCCACCCACGCGACCTGTCCAAGGCTCCCCTGCCCCTGGGGGTGCTGGGCGCGCCCTGCGCTGGGCCGGGACGCCCAGCAGCCCCCAGTGGCCTGGGAGGCCGCCGGCGCAGGGCCCGCCCCCGGGCCCGCCTCCCCGCGGGGCTGGAGGCCCCGGCTCCGCCCGGCCACGAAGAGAGGCGGGAAGCGGCGCGCGCGGCCGGCAGCGGACCCCAGGCCCGGTCAGTGCGCTCTCGCTGGGGCCCTGGGTCCGGGCTGGTCCCCTCAAAGGCCGCGGCCGGCATCGGTCGGACGGCCCCGCGCCACACCCCGGGCCAGGGGTAGGGAGGCTTGGAGCGGGGCGCCGGCGTGGGGCGGCGAGCAGGCCCGGCCCGGGCGGGTCGGTGCTCCCGCAACCGGCTCCCGACTTTTCCCAACTCTGAGAGCCTGGCGCCTCGTTCCTGCCGCGTTGGCCTGACGCCGGGCCTGAGGAGTTGGCCGAGAAGGGGAGGAGTTTCTCTTTTCGCGGCGCGGAGAGCGCTGGCAGCAAGTTAGAGTGCGGAAGCCGGCGGGCGGCCTGTGAGGTGTCTTGGGGGCCTGTGGCCTCCGGGGAGTTCCTGGGACCCGTGTGGCGGCCCCTGCGCACTGGCTTGTCCACGAACACGCGTGGTGCGCTCTTCATCCTAACCCAGGGAAGCGACCCAGAAGCAGAAGGGGAGACCCGTGTCGGCGACGGGCCTTGACAGGGGTTGCAGGTTCCTCCTGGGAAGGTGAACCCGGTTTCTGCCCCTTGGACGTGCATTTCAGTCTCCTTGCGTGTGTCACTCCCTGGTGCCACTGACTTCTCGCAAATCTGCATTTACCTTGTATACAATTTATGTCCCACTCAAAAGTTGTTCTGCGAAGACTTCGAAGTTTTAAATCGGCAAATTTCTCACGGGCACCAGTATACATAATATACTGATTTAGGGGAAAGCCACAAAAACGTTTCCCACTTTAATACAACGTCTTAGTCACGTTTCATTCAAATTCCTGGCCTCCCCTGTGTGTCTGTCAGGGGGGAACAGATGCTTATTACTAAGGATCTGTGCTGCCTTTATCCACCTGGGCCATTGACGCTGTTAAGTAAAAGATAGCAGAGTGGATTCTTTAAGTGAAGGAGGGCAAAAACCAATTGAAGATGGGAAGGTTAGAAGAAAACATTATATATACTGCATATGTTTACCAATAATTTACGTGTCAAGAACAGTCATCAGTTTCATAAAATTACCTTCACGTTCAAATTAGTTTTAGGCATTTATGCTGGTGCGCGCGCGCGCGCGTGTGTGTGTGTGTGTGTGTGTGTATAGTTCCCACTTCCACAGGAAATGTTCTCTTTCAACTCAAAGTCTCCCATTGCAAAATTTGTTAAGTTGTGTACAATTATTATTAATTGATTAAAGTTGTATGGCTGTACTATTGACATTATGCATTTGCTGTTGGTAATACAGGCTACAACTGTAATTTCTAGGGCAAGGCTATTTTCACTTTCAGGGTGAGGAAGAGAAGGTAAGAAGGCAAGAAACAGAAAGCAATCTGCCAGCCCTGAAACTATGCAGTGGCCTAATCTGCTAAAATATCCATGAAAATCCTTTGCTCATTTAACAAATATTTACTGAATAACTATTCTGTCAGATGCTTTGCTTCATTGTGGTGATGTACATTGTCATTGTGTCCTAATTCAAAGCTGTATTCTTTCCTCCTAACTGCAGACCTTTAAACACAGCTTTCTGAGTGGAGTTTTTTGCATGTATATGAAATTTATTTGTTGTTTGAAATTAGCTCCTTGTTTCTTAAGGTGTGTTCTGCAGTGTTGCTATGTGTTATAGACCACCCCCCCAAATAAATTTTTGAAATGCTGATTTAAACTAAACTCAGTAGATTATTTTTGTTTAAGACCTGTACCTTAGACTTCGAAACTGTATTGTATTTGAATTTCTAACTTGAATATAGTGGGTAGATTCCCCAAACTGAATTGACTTCAGAAGCCTAATCCTAATCCTGGCAGAGTTCCCCACAGAATACATTTTAGGAAATGTATTTTAACTCTACAGAGTTTTTAATTTGTTGTTGTTTTTATTTTTTAACCATTTATCTCATCCCTTCTGCCAACAGAAGCGATGCCACCAAGAAATGAAAAATACAAACTTCCTGTTCCACTCCCAGAAGGCAAGGTTCTGGATGATACTGAAGGAAAACAATGGGTGCTGAGCAAAATGATTGGCTCTGGAGGATTTGGGTTGATATATTTAGGTAAAGTATAACTATGAATTGCCAAATATTCTTATATCTGTGATTGTAATTATGATAACTTGATGATACTTTAAAAACTAAAACAATATGGAATTCATAAATTTACTATAAGTAATTTAAAGATATTTACTGTGAGTTTTAAGACATGGCTGGCACAGTCCTCATTGTCCATGTTTTTCTTAATGACTCTTAGAAGTCCTAGTAGAGCACAGCTGCACATTCTGCCAGACAAAATTCTAATATTGTTTTTGAGAACATGTTTTTCTGAAAACATTGCTTTTTTTCTTAAGCTCAGAAACCATAACTGTAAATATAAATACTTTACATTTGTGAATCTTAATAATTTTTAGGTAATACAATAACTTAATCATTTCTTAATTATGCTCCACTGGGGAATTTAATAACTCAAACCATCTATTACATGGAATAAGTTAATTTCTCTTGTGTGTCTAGAGTGGTAGTAATGTTTCATCCTTGGAATAATTGAGAAAATAGTTGCTAAAATTATTTTCTGTGTTCTGTGGTACAGGTAGGGAACTCTAGTTGAGTATACTTCTACACTGCATTTAAACATTTGAAAATTACACTGAATGTAGCTGCGTACTGTGGCACAGACCTGTGATCCCAGCTTCTTTAGAGACTGAAACAGAGGACCACAAGTTTGAGGCCAGAGGCAGCCTGTGCAATTTAGTGAGACCCTGTTTCCAAGTAAAAAATAGAAAAGGGGCTGGGGTTGCAGCCCAGTGATAGAACATTGGCCTAGCATGCATGAGGCTCTGGGTTCAATCTCTCAGTGCTGCCCCTGCCCCACCAAATTAAACTAAATTTAAACAAATCATTCAGGGCAGTCTTAACATTTCTGGAAAAATGAAGAGGGAATCCATTGCAAGGTTAGATTTGATGAATAAATAAATATTGTTGTTGTTAGGTGCCGTTGAGTTGGGTCCAACTCATAGTGACCCCTATATACAACAGAATGAAACACTACCCGACATTGTGCCATGCCCCGCATATGTCAGTGCTTCTCTGCTATTCATAGGGTTTCAATGGCTGATTGTTTTAGGATTGTTTCAGGAGTGGGCTGCCAGGTCGTTCTCCCATTTTATGCTGTGCTGGGGGCCAAACCCAAGGCTCACAGAGTGAAGAGCAGCTCTCTACCAACTGAGCTAAACCCCCATCTGCTTAAATAAATATTAGTGATTTAAAAAAAATAACCTGGGGTCAGAGGTATAGCTTAGTGGTAGAGTACCTGTTTAGCATGAAAGGCATTGGGTTCCGTGATTCCCACCATAAAATCAAAAACCAAAACCAAACTAAAACAAACAAACAATTTCAAAACCAAAACACAAGGACAAATTCTCCTAGATGTATTGACTCACATTACATCTGCTTCTATAGGAGTTCAAGAAGTTGATAAAAGACCTCCTTTGGGGAAATCTTAAGTTCCTTATCAAATATTTTCAAACAAAACATGTTTCATGGACCATGAAGGGTAGAGATTCTCTTGAGATAACATTAAAATTGTAGGTTTGAATAAATAAATGAAATTCACTTAATAAGCAGCTGCTTATTATTGGTGTATGTGGTAGAGTCGGATCTAACTCATAGTGACCATATGTACAACAAAATGAAGCCCTACCCAACACAGTGCCATGCACATGATCTTTTTGTTTGAGCTCAGTGTTGCAACCACTATGTTTCTTCTCATTTTGAGTTGTGTCACATCAGCAAAAGGAGGTACCAGGGGCTCTACTGCATTCCTGTCATTAAGGTGGACTCTACTTTGAGGGGTTTGGGGTTTAGCTCAGTTGGTAGAGTGCAGCACTGCACTCTCTGAGGACCCAGTTTTGATCCTCAGCACTGCAGAAAACAGGAGAAGGATATGGCAATCCATTCTCAAAGCAATCCTAAAGCAATTAGCTTTTGAAAACCCTATGAGGGTCTCCATGAGTCAGACCCGACTCAATAGCACCTGGCAACAACAATAAACTACTTTGAGGAAGCAACTCTTCCCTAGTCATTTCTTGAATGTTTCCCAGTTATGGGGCAGGTGGGCTCATATTCTGGCACTGTATTTGACAGTGCTTCTCTACTATTCATAGAGTTTTCAATGGCTAATTGTTATGGGAGTGGGCTACTGGATCCTTCTCCTTAGTCTGTCTTAGTTTGGAAGCTTAGCTGAAACCTATCCATCATGGGTGTCCCTACTGGATCTGAGATAATGGTAACATAGCTCTCAGTATCACGGCAACATGGAAGCCCCTACAGTACAACAGGCTAACAGATGTGGGGGGTTATTAATTACTTGTGTCTAGTTGGACAGACAAAATTAGGACAAAAACTTACATGGGCTAAGTAAGGACAGTTTCTCCATTTAAAGGATTTCAACTTAAAAAATACTAAGATTCTGGCACCTATAATCTTAGCACTCTGGAAGCAGAGGCAGGAGGAGCCCGAGGTCGAGGCCAACCTGGGTTACATAGTGAGACCTGCCTCAAAAAAAAAAAAAAAAAAAGCTTCAGTTCTGAGTGCCAGATCTAGTGACATAGGCAACACTGTTCAATAGAAGTGTAATGGGAGCCCCCTATCTAATTTAAATTTCTGTAGGAACCACATTAAAAAATGTTAAAACAGATGAAATTTATGTTAATAATAGACATTATTAGATTTAATATATCCAAAATAATCAACATGTCAGTATTAAAAAAAAACAAAGTACTTTACATTTTTTAGTGAAAGTCTTCAAAATCTAGGGAGCATCTAGTCTCAAGAGCCCAATGCCACATACTGCTAGCTAGTGGCTACTGTATGGGATAGTACAGATAAAGTTTATGTGAGTATTTTGGAGTCCAGAAATAACAGAATTTCCTATAGCATAAATGATGTTTGAGACGTGATTCTGAATTATCTTTTATAGCGAAGAGTTAAGCTTCTAGTATACTTGACTCAAGGTCAGAGATACAGAGTTGAATAAATTATTTTCAGTGTGGCAGAGCTATGGCCTTGGATCCCACAGCTTACCACTTATACTTGTAGTTTTCTAATATTTGAATTATTTAAATAATTTCATAGAACTGGAGAAAAGCTTTGACTTCAGTGGTCTTATCCTTTTTCACTTCTTAAAATGTAAGTATTATTTATATTCAAGTACATGTTTAAGATAAAATATTTTGTGTATATTCTTGTATGTATACATATATACACATACTATTGTTTGATTTGTGTCATGAAAAGAAGTTTGCTCGGGCACATGACTTATTTGTCCCTATTTAAACGCAGAATACATCACGTAATTTTAAATTATTTTTTCTCATTACCAAAATATTTGTTTTACAAAATAATTCAAGGTTTAGTCTATTATCTAGTACCCTTTGCTATCTGAGTTTTTTCTTTTCTTTTCTTTTTTTTTGGGGGGGGTATGGTACTTGGAGTGTGAACTCAGGGCTTTGCACACTTTGTAAGTGCTTTGCCACTGGGCTGCACCTTTGCTCATTTTTTATTTTTTTTATTTTGAGACAGGATCTTGCAAAGTTACACAGGCTACATCTGGCCTTGAACTGCAATCCTCCTGTCTCAGTCTCCAGAGTCTCTGGGATTCGATTCATGTGCCACTGTGTCTAGCCCACTCTCTGAATTTTAGAATCTGGACCCTGGGAAGATTAGCAAGTACACACCTTTGGGAACAGACTTTCAAGAATGTTTAGCTATTTTGAGAAAATACACTCCATTCTTCAGAATATATACTAAATCTGTGTGTTCCAAATGCTATCATTGTTCTAACAGAAGTGGTGTCAATGAATCATGGAGTCAGTTTACTTTCATTAAACTTGGTTTTTATTGATTATTTTCAAAGCTGTGTAAGCAAAGTCATAAGAAGCTGTATGTATCCTCTTTGCATTTTACTATGGTTCTTATCACTTCCTGTATATAAATTAAACAGCTAAATTCACATTTTCCTTAATAACCTGGTCCAGTGACATTCTTTCTAGGTATTATTCTTTCCAGATACACTGCTTTGGCAGACACATTATCAGAATCTGTTGCCTAAGGCTGAGAAGAAACTAGCCGCCATGTCTGACTCATTGTGCATGTACAACTGTCCTTTACCTTTGAGATCAATAGCTCAGGCCTTTCAGTAATGAGCAGCTTACCAGAAAGAAGGGGCAGAGAAGTTTGGTATTTACTGGTAACTTAGAGAAATAATGTGCCTGTAGCATTAATAGGAATAGTAATAACATGGAAAAGAAGTCTGAATACAAGAACAAAGTCAAGATTCTTTGTACATGAAAAGAGAAGGAGGTGAAGGAACAAAGGAAGCTGGTTTAGGGTATGGGAAAGCTGTCATTTTAATAACAAATGAGTGAAAGTGTTTCTAAAATTTCAGGAAAAGAGAGAGAACTGAAGGTTTGAATTCTACTTTAATGCTAGGTAAAACATAGAACCGGCAAACTGAAGGGGGAACTGCACAAATAGGAGCAGGGGTTTGGGCTTTGGGCAAATCTGAGCAGAATCCTGACTTGTGACTAAGCCACCTACAGACTGGCTTTCACCTCTTAAATTCTTTGGAATCTTTGGTTCTATTCTGTGTAATTGCAATAATAATTGTGAGGATTAAGTGAGAGAATGTTTTTAAAGAACTTGGAACTTAGCACTTAATAAATGTAATTTATTTCTTTAGACTTTCCCACCTTAACTATCAGGCTGGGATTTAGCTCAGTTGGTAGAGCACTGCTCTGTGGTCTCTGAGGTCCTGGGTTTGATTCTCAGCACTGCACAAATGGGAAAAGGACATGCAATCCACTCCTCAGGCAATCCTGAAACAGTCAGCCATTAAAAACCCTATGAGGGTCACTATGCGTTGGCCACAACTTGATGGCACCTAACAACAACATCTTAACTATCTGATGCCACAGTGGATTAGGATGGTGACAAATACCTTCATTTGGAAGCATTTTCTTTCTGTGTTGCCATGGACTGTGGTGTATTTAGCTACTAATATGGTAAAACTAACAACTTAAGAGAATGTCCACAGAAGACTTTATGATGTTTCACTTACTGGCCTATATCTGTTCACCCCTAAAATTTACTATAATGGCATAATGGATGGTGAAAAGTTGTATGAATTGTACCTAATCTGATTCAGATATGAAAGATACTGTTGTTGTTGTTGTTGTTGTTGTTGTTAGGTGCCCTCGAGTCGGTATCTGACTCATAGCGACCCTCATAGGTTTCAACGGCTGTTTCCGGATTGCCTTGGGAGTGGATTGCCAGGCTCTTCTCCCATGAAAGATACTAGGTTTCAAAAATTATTTAAAATCCAGAAAAGCAGAACCATAGGATAAACTTAAGCCAAATTCCTTTGAAAAATTGTTATGTGAGTAAAAACAGATAAGGTTTATCTGTGAAAGTTTAAGCGTTTTGAAGTTGGCATCTTTGGAATATCAAGCACAGGGTAAATATTCAACAGTTATATCCTTGAGGGCTTGTAACTGAGATTAGGGTACTTGACCCACCCAAGCCAGTTTGCTTTGTTCTTTTCCATAATTACAGATGTCACTCTTAGTATATAGTCTGTAGTCTTATTGTTGTTGTTGTTAGGTGCTGTTGAGTCGAGTCCGACTCACAGCGACCCTATGTACAGCAGATCGAAACACTTGCCGATTCTGTGCCAGGCAAACCATCTTATTTATGTTTAAGCCCATTGTTGCAGACACTGTGTTAATCCATCTGGTGGAGGGTTTTCCTCTTTTCCGTTGACCTGCCACTCTTCCAAACATGATGTCCTTCTCCAGGGATTGTTCTCTCGTGACTACATGTCCGAAATATGTAAGACGCAGTTTGGCCATTTTTGCTTCCAAGGAGCACTCTGGTTGTACCTCTTCTAGGACAGATCTGTTGGTTCTTTTGGCAGTCCATGGTATATTCAATAGACGTCTCCAGCACCACAATTCAAAAGCATCAATTCTTTTTCTGTCTCTGTTGTTCAATGTCCAACTTTCACAACCATATGATGCGACTGAAAATACCATGGCATGAGTCAGACGCACCTTCGTCTTCAATAGTCTTATAGATGGTTATTTTCAGTCACAAGGAAAGCTAAGCCAAAGTAACTCTCATGATGTCATCAAAAAGAATGTGCATGTGCTTTATTGATAATAAATCAATACCATTCTCTTTTATAAAGAATAATAGACTAGCATATGTAAAATTAACTGTGGTGAAGCATTAACATTGGATAAACTATTTATGGATAAATATTTAGACTTTATCCAAGTGACTGTGGGACATTTTGGGGTTGTCAGATTATCTTAATTTTGGTCTTTAGAAATGGAATGTTTTTTGTAGAAATTTTAAAAATTATCCAAAATTAACATATTTGATTGATGCATAAACACTTCTCTTTATGAAGAAATAGAAAAATATGTGCAGTTTTTACTTATTTGCTGTATTTTCAGTTGATTGTAATGGATAATTTTTTTTTTTCCGGTACTGGGGTTGAACCCAGGGCCTTGCACCTGCATGCTTTGCAAGTGCTGGACCACTGAGCTGCGCCCATTTTTTTCACTTTTTCAGACAGGATCTCGTTAAGTTACGCAGACTGCCTCTGGTCTCGAATTTGTAGTCCTCCCACCTCTGCCTCCTGAGCTGCTGGGATTACAGGCGTGCACCACCATGCCTGGCTTATGGAGAAATTTTTAAGGTATGCAAAATAATATTCAGAAGAGCCCAGTGATAACCCTAGTAATGAGGTAGAGCTATTGGAATACACAATGCTTCATTACACATTGCAGTATGAAGTATTGTGGCACTGTTTTGTACAGGAGCCTTTGAAACAAGTGGGCCTTGTGAGGGTGAAAAGAAAATAACTATAAAAATAAGAATAATTTGTTCTAGAAACTATTATATATATATTATATATATTATATATAATATATATAATATATATATTATAGTTTCATAGATGAAGATATAGAAATTCATAGATGAAGATATAGATAACAGATATAAACTCCAAAGAGGAAGGAATCATCTGTGATTTTGTCAATTTAATACACTTGTTGGACTTATGGGCAAGAAATACGGATCCCTGAAAGATGTATTTTAATTTTCATGTCCTATCCAGAGGCTATTAATTCTGAGTTTTAAAATAGATAGCAGTGTTCATTTACCCATCAGTCAAGACATCTAAGTAGTCAAGAAAGTTTGGGTTCTTTCTATTAAAAGGGGAGAGTTCTTGGAAGGCTTAGCCTTTGTGGGTTTTTTTTTTTTTTTTTTAATGTCTGACCTTATTTTTTAAAAAATATTATGCTTCTTCATTTTCAACATTTTTATTGTCAAACTATTTTACCTTATGGGAAGGTTTATAAACTGTCTTACTCTGTGCAGTTATATATTAGGTATCTTCCTCTGTACCTGTTACTATCTTGAAACTGTTTACAGTGGTCAAGTTTTTTTTAATTTAAAACTTAATGCTATGGGGAATTTCTTCTACATGAAATAAGCTCACCTCTATTGCCACACAATAAAAGAATTCTCAGCTTTTGAGAGCTTCTGGCTTCCTTATGAAATATGGATAGACTTCTGCTTCTGAAGTGTTTTAGGTTTTGCTTCTTTAGATAAGGAAAAAGAGGAATAAATAGTATGAGGTATGTTCCTCCTTTTAAGACACAAGGATATCTATGTTTATGAAATAAATCAGAAGAAAATTAAGAAACCTTAAAGCTCTAAATGAGAGAATTTACTAGAAAATAGCTGTTTGGATCATGAAAATTGTCCATCATCCACACTTAATGATTCAAAGGTGGTTATGCACTTTATACTGCTTAGGTACCTAGTTTTGCAATTAATTCTTCTTCAGAATATTTGTCCCTTTGAGGTCCATTATGTGGATTTTTTTTTTTTTTTTTTTTTTTGCCCTGAACATTGTATACTGTTTTCTGTGGAAGAACATTTTAGGAGAAAAGACAGAAAACCCAGCAATTATTTCAAGACAATTGTTTAGAAGCTTCCATTGTTTCTTTTTAAAAGATAGCCAAGTGGACTTATCTTTTTGTTATCTTCTCCAATCAAGAGAAATGATTGTGTAGAAAAATATCCATTGAAGGCCAGAAACATCTACAGATGCAATGTGATCCCAAGCAATGAAGCATGTGGCCCTTCATTGGCATTATATGATAACAGGAGGATCTTCTGGCAGAGGAACTTACTTTTGCTGCGTTCTGCATGCGCCCCTCCAAACCCATCTTTGATTGGCACCTATGCCCTATTGAAACTGGCATCACACCTTCTGAATGGGCACTATGCCAGGCTAGCAGATGGGTATGGGCAGAAACATGCCAGAAACCCAGTATGTGAATCAAGTTTAAGTATCAGGGGCCCAAATTCGCATCCAGGGATATAAAAACTACAGTCTGTTGAGAGCTTTTTGTGCTTAAGGTTAAAGGACATGCCATTTCTACTCTAGCTTATAGGTTGATTAATTTTGAAAGTCAAACAGGAGCTCCTGTGGCTGTGTCAGGCAAAATTCTATCTTTGGTGAATGAGAATTACTACTTCATGTAGGGAAGAGAAAGTATTGTAATGAAGTTTCCAATGAGAGTTTCTCTCCTGCAAGTGCCTCTAGCACTTAAGCAGCATGCATTCAGTGGAGTTGAATATTTCTATTCTCCAGCAGAGCCAGGTGCAGTCAAAGCCAGATCTTCAACCTGCTGCAGTAAAGAACCCTAAATTTAGAAAGGGCAGGCAAAGTTTAGAAGAACTCTGTGGTGGCAGCTCTTCTCACCATGAGCTGATGGAGCTTCACAAAAGTATACAAAGGAGGAGATGAAAGGAAAACTCCAAATAGAAAACCTTCAGAGTATTTCAGCCTGTAACAGAAAGACCCTTAACAAACCAAAGAGAAAAGTTGAGTCCTTTCTCCTTGGTGAAGAAAATCTTCTGAAGTTTTCAATCAATAAAAACTTAGGTTACCAAAATGTTAGGACCAACTTAATGCATAAGTAACAAAACTTCCTATTACATTTATTTCATTGCATGTCTATCATGTATATAAACTTTGCTTGTTGAATAATGGATTTTGCATAAAATTGAGTCCTAAGCATCATATTCCTTATGATTGTTTTACACCCACTACAGAGCTCTCCTTTAACATGCCAAAAAGAAGGCACCATTCCTGTGATCACTTTAATCCCATCTCCTAAATGGTCTTAAATTTATAGGAATGCCTGTAACACCAGCTGCGGCCAAGAGCAGCTTTTCCTAATCGCCTTATAGCCATTGCTTTTACTTTTCAACTGTGTAAACTTTATCTATGGAACAGATTCCATGAGACCGTTGTGAATACTTCAACGTATTCAAAACATATAACTGCCACAAATTAAACTACTAAAACTAAAGCTGGTGTATTGTAACTGCCAAATAAAACTGGCACGTCCCTCTGTCAGACTGCAGGAGAGTGTGCCATACAGTCCTCGGAAAACACAATTCATCCAGAAGCACTCTTGTCACTTGCTCTGATATTAAACCAGAAAAAGTGACATTAATTAAAGAAGTGACATGAGCCAACAAAGGCAATGAAATTCTAAGCTTTGGCTCATGTGCAGACCTTAATCCAACCTGTTCTGTTTAGGTATTGTGGCCATTTCTGAAGAGTACCTAGTATGCCTACTTGTACTTCTCAGCTTCCTGTTCTGAAGCTTCTCTTTCTCTTTCTCTTTCTCTTTCTCTTTCTCTTTTCTTTTCTTTTGTTTTTGTGTGTGTTACTGGAGTTTGAGGGGGTGGAACCCAGGGCCTTGCACCTACTTTGCAGGCACTGTACCACTAAACTGCATCCCCATCCCTTTATATATTTTATTTATTTATTTTTGTCATACTGGAGAGTTTATCCCAAGGACTTACTCGTGCTTTTGCAAGCACTCTACCACTGAGCCTTACCCTCAACTCATTTTTTGTTTATATTTCGAGACAGGATCTTTCTACATGAGACAGGCTGTCTCTGCCCTTGAACTTGCAATCCTCCTGCTGCCACCTCCCAAGTCGCTGGGATTACAGGTATGCACCACCATGCTCAACCTCCGAAGCATCATTTTCAAGCAACTAGCATTTTCATATCAAGCATTGGGCTAATTATTTAATATACTGGAAGTGATTGCAAGGCTTCTCAAAATACTGCTGTGGTGGCATGTGGCACATTTACTGCCTTTGGTAACTGCATTAAATGTATAACTAGAGGTAGAGGAGAGTTGGTCTAACAAAAAGGCACTCAACAGCTAAATGGCAGAGTACTTAAACTTGGAGGATTGGAAGCCAGGAGGTGTGTTGTTAGGACTAGCTGTGGAAACAAGATGTGACTGGTAAACTTTATGAAAATTCTGTCATGCTGAAGAAGCAAAGAGGGAAGTATCCATAACTTTTTCCTTTGTTCCCATAGTGTTCTTTCTCACAAGCTCATGGCATTTTTTCATAATTACTATTTGTATACTGTCTTTTCAAACCCCTTCCTGCACACGTGCTTGTGCACACTTTTGTGCCACATTATAAACTCCTGATAGGCAGTCTCTTAGAGTGCTTAAATATAGCCTGACAGGTTACAGTTTTTCAAAAATGATTTGTAAATTAACTGTAGAACTAGTCTATTACGGAAAAATTATTTTCCCAATAAGTTGGCTGTCTGAGACTAAATTTTGTGCTTAGTTTCCTATAACATATGGTCTTTGTGTAAGGCATTTTAATTTTAGATTTAGAGATATTATTTTGTATGTTTTGGGGAGTTTGGGATGAGGGAAGTATCTGTTTATTCTTTTTTCACGTATTTTTTTAAAATATAAGAAGCCATGTAGTTCATTGTAGGGTTTATTGGGAAAAATCTACTTGGCTACCGCATAGTATAAGGGAGTTTAAAAATGGGCATTATAGGATGGCAAATGAGTTTTGTGTTTAGAATAAAACAGTTCAACTGAGTAACAAGTAGGCCTAATAGCAAATGTAAACTTTTGTAGGGAAAAAGGAGAGTGTTTACTATTAAATGGATTGACTGGTAGAAGTGTAATGTGCTTAAGAAGTCAACTTTGCAAGGACTGTAAGCATAACTTTAATAGAAAAATAAATTTTTGGAACATCTTTATCCCTTTGGTGCCAGGAATCGAACCTGGAGCCTTGGCATGCTAGGCAGGTGCGCTACCACAGAGCTATATCCCCATCTCTTGAATTTCTTTTGATCTAAGTCTGTGAAAGGTTTGATGAATGGTTTTGTATGTAGTCAGAAGCTTTTGTTATGGTTCCTGGGCATAGGTATTTTATGTTTGAGATCTGGAATTTTCTTTCTGTGTAATTAGTCATGAGGTTTAATGTACTTTTTTATATCAGGCAGACAATGGCTTCAAAGAGACAGCAATGCTGCATAGGAGCAAAAAAAGAAGGCCAAAGTTGACACACACAGAGGCAAAACAGTGTAAGAAAAATCAACACATTTTGCAAAATCAATCATTGAAAATGTGTCAGTGTTCAGGAGACTGTTGTTAATTTGCAATCCAAGTGAAATAGAGTATTTAAATATGAGAGGCAGTATTATTGAGCCCAGCATGCCTGCTACCACTTGTTTGACTAGCTTAGAATAGAACACTGAGAGGCAAGGGCTCAAAGTTAAATGAACATTTATACATTTTAAAATCAAATGAAAGATTCAGAGTATATTCATGAATTAATTTTTTTCGGAATCCCAAATTTAATCAGCTGGAATTACTTTTAAAGTGTCATTCTATTTAACTTTGGGGAATGATGAATTTGCCTTTTAGTAGGGATGGTGTATTTTATCATGAAGATGAAACAAACTGTCTTTTGTTAATTATTCCCCAGAGACACTGGCCATTTTTCTCTCCTATGCTTAATGTGGAATAAAGGCAGCTTCCCACAAATTTATTCCCAGCAAGAACAATCAGAAGCTTCAACATGTGTGAGAGAGGCTCAAGAAGGATATAGCTTCCATTTTAGATATTCTAAATGCCAGCTAATGAACCACATAAAAGGAGTGTTACCAAAACCTTAATGAGGAGGCCATGAACACACAGAACATAGCATACAATAGTGGAAAAGAATGAGAGACTGGTAAAGGGTACCAGATGTACCAAATATGTTTGGCAACTGCTGAAGTTAGTTTTTGAAATCTCTTTTAGGAAATCATCATTTTCATCATCAGCTACTAAAACTTTCCCTCAGTATGTGCCAAGCTCTATGTTGAGTGCTTTAGATGCATTATTTCATATAATCTTCCCAACAACTTAATAAGGATGATATTGAGGCCTAGGGAGGTTAAGTAATTTGCCTCCAGGCCACATTTTTAATAATTGTCCCCATCTACCTTTGAACCCAGGTTTCTTTGCTCTATGGATTAATGTCCCTTGTCAAAGAACACTTTGAGTTACTGCTAGCCAGAGAAAATTGTGGCAAATGGTGTGCTTATGACAAGCTCATTTCTAAAATAACAGCAAAGTATGTAATTGATAATATTGGCAGATAATTCAAAAAATCTGTTAGTGATGATGCTTATTATGGTGTCATTTTTTTCATTCAGATTGACAACTCAAGGCATGGAGCATCAGTGATGTGTTTTTAATATTACTAAGATCACAAAATATGTGAAAGAATATCTGATATTTATAGTAAATCTAATGTTGAGGCCTGGAAAAATACATTTAAAATGTGCTATACCTTATATCAAATAATATTTTTATGAAAAAAAAGACTAGTCAACCAATAGTGTATATAATTTAATGAGGAAGACTTGATGGATTTTTAGACTTTTCAGATATGAATAAATTTGTCTAGTTTTAAGGATTTTATACATTTGTTTTCAGTCTTATAAGCATTAGGAAGATGAAAAAAGGCCTCTTTAAACCTTTGATATAAATTTAATAAGCATCATGTAAAATGGATATTTTTACAAATATTGAATTATCCCTAATCATGTCTTTTTTTATTGGGTAATTAAAGATGCGCTGTTTAGAAAACAAAGATTTTTAAAGGGTAAAACACAAAAATGCTTGAGTAAGTGAAATCTCATTAAAGAATATGCTTGTTAAAGAATTTGTTTCAGGTAAGGAATATTTTATTTATAATATCAATCTAGCTTTTGAAAAAATTCATTTATTTCAAAATATTGTACAATAGTAATGACTTATTACATACTTATAGATGTTTCCATGAAAAAATTAGGACTTCCTGTAGAAGTGAACTTTTAGGTACTTTGAGTAGAGAAGAGATATTTATTATATATCACAATAGTTTTATAGAATACTTTGGAGTATATACATAACAAGGAAAAGAATGAACAAAATACAATCAACCACATTAAATTAAACCATATGTTTTTGCTGGTCTTGGTGGCTCACACCTGTAATCCTAGCACTTGAGAGGTTGAGACAGGAAAGATCACAAGTTTGAGGCCACCCTTGGCTACGTGGTGAGACCTTGTCTCCCAAAAAAACGAAAAAGAAAAAGAACAATAGTTTACAAATACATGATTTTGAGCATTTACAGTAATATGGGTTATTTCAATTTCTGCAGCATGTAAAGAAAAGCTATTCATTATCTTTCATCTTGTTTATATTGAGAGCATGTATTAGTTCTAACTTACATCTCCAATGTCTAACATGGTATTAAGATTGAGAATGGAATATTAGTTATATAAACCTTCTATCTTACAAAACATTAGTATGTAGAAGGAAGGGTGGTGAAATTGATTTTAAAAATCCCCACACAATACATGATGGAAACAAATCAAAACTACATATCTAATGAACAAACATTGCATGGTGAAAAGAGGAAGATAAAATATATAGCCTTTCATAATCCTCAGAACTTCTGTTGCAATAGAAAGAGTGTAAAATAGATGTTCTGATGTTCTTTATGAAGTTTGGAAAGCTTTCCTTGAGTGTACTGAGAGTTCTGATCATGAAAGTGTGTTGCATTTTCTCAGATGCCTTTTCTGCATCAGTTAATGTGGTCCTGTGGTTTTTCTTTAGACTCTTAATATGGTGGCTGATATAATTTTAAGTATTGAAGTATTCTCATATTCCTCAAATCAATCCAACTTGATCATGGTGTATCTTAATATATTTCTGGATAGATTTGTTTGTATTTTATTGAGGATTTTTGCATCTATGTTAAAGAGGACTAATGATCTTTCCTTCCTTCCTCTCACTATCTTTGGTTTTGTTATCAAGGTAATGTTGGACTCATAAAATAAGTTGTAAAGTGTTCTCTTTTTTGCTTTCAGTGTATGTGAATGTGCAGAGTTTGTGTTGCTCTTTTTAAAAATGTTTTGTAGGATTCTACAGTGAGGCTAACTGGGCATAAAGATAGCTTATTCAAAAAAGTTTTTTTTTTTTTTTTTTTTTTTTGCCATGATTTAACTTTCTTCAGTAGTTTATTTATAGGGGTACTCTGGGCATTTGTTTTTTTATCTTAGATGACTTTTTGTGGTTTTTAAGGAATTGCTCATTTCATCTAAATTGTTAGATTTATATGTGGAGAGTTCATGGTGTTCATCCTTTATGCTTGTCTTTTTGTGTGTTGTGCTGAACATTGAAGCAAAGGCTTAGTACATGATAGGCAAACACTCTACCACTCAGTTATGCCCCCAGCTCCATGTGTTATACTTTTAATGTCAGTACTGTTCTTGAATCTAATTCACACCCTTTTCAACGGTTTTGGAGGGCTGCAAAATCGGGTGCAGATTAGAATTGCATGTAGACTGGATTCAGAGTCGAAAGCTGGATCCTAAATTCAATCCATATGCAGCTGTAATCCATACCTGATTTTGTAGCCCTCTAAAACTGTTGAAATGTTGTGGATTAGATTCGAGAATATATGGTAAGTTTTATAGTGATATTTTCCTCTTCATTTCTGATATTGATCTTTTTCATCTTTATTTTTTCTCTTTGGCAGTCTTCATAAAGGCTTATCAGTTTCTTTTTGACCATTTCAAAGAAATAGCTGTTGGTTTCATTGGTTTACTTTACTGTTTTCCTGATATTTGCTTATGTATTAAGCCCTGGTCTGGATGCATCCACAAATTTTGTTGTTACAGGTGTTTTATGTATTATATCTGCATTCATCACCAGTTTTTTCAGTCCATGATATAATTTTTTCTTTCAACTTTTAAATGTATTTTAAAGAACTGAAAAAGAAGTGAATAATACATTACATTTTCCAAATGTCTGCCGTATTTTCTCTTTATTCCTGATAGTTCACATTTCCTTGTATAATTTCTCTTTTTTTCTTAGTGTCTTCCTTTATCATTGAGTCTTTCTTTTCTGCAGGGTATTTCTGGTAGTCATTGGGTTGACAATTTTAAAATTTTTATTTATTTATTTTTGTGCTTCCATCTTCATAGTACCTAATGAAAAATCTGTAGTTCTTGGAATCATTGAATATACAATAGAAAATGTTTTGTTTTGCTCCAGATCCTTTCAAGATTTTACTATGTTTTTAGCTATTGGCAATGTGACTATAATGTATCTGGACATTGATTTGCTTGGGTTTATCCTTTTGGAGGGGTTGCCTGAAATTTTTGAGTCTGTGAAGCCTACAATTTTTCCATCAAATATTTTTTCAGTATCACTGAATTCTCTGCATCTGTGACTCCAAGTACTTAATCCTTTATCATTGCCTACAGGTTCCTGAGGCTCTGTTTAATTATTTCCGTATTTTGTTTCTCTCTGGTTGAAGTTGGACAATTTGTATTGATTTGTCATCAAGTGGATCATCTTTATAATAGTATTGAGCCCACTTTGGAACTTAAAACAGATTTTTCTGTTATATGTTTTTCAGTTCCAAAGTTGTCTTTTGATTCTTCTTTGTACCTTCTATGTCTTTGATTTATTGTTCTGTCTTTCCATTTGATCCAAAAGTGTTGACCTTTTCTTGCTAGAGCATTTTGATACTACTTGCTTTGAAGTATATTTCTGATTGTTTCAGCATCTGTCTGATTTTGGCATTGGTGTGTGTTGATTGTCTGTACTTAGAGGTGAGATTTTTTTGTTGTTGTTTCTTTAGATACGTAGTATTTAGAATTACATCATGGGTACATTGAATATTATGAGAATTTGGGTATTATTTATTTCTACCAGAGACTATCAATATTTTGTGTTAGTCATCATTCTGGTTGGGTTCAGGCCTTAAGGTCTGATAAGCCTTCTATAATTTAGGGTATGATGTCAGTTCAGTTTTTAATAGCAAAAGTGTTGTTCAGGTCTGTACCATGTGTTTCCCACTCAGTGACCAGTTTGGAGAGTGGGCTGTCCTATAGTTTAATTTTCAAAGTATGTATGCTGTTCACTGATAGCCCTATATGGGCACAGCTTGAGCATGATCCCAGGAGTTCATAAACAACTGTTAGTGGTCACTTCCCTTCTTCCTCCATCATCTCTTCTCCTTGGTACTTCTCATCTCCCTGGTACTTTCTGGTTCTGTGGGCTATCCTTTCTTTTCAGGTTCTCTGACCATCCACCTGTCACAGCCTCTCAAGTGCTGGGATCACAGTTGTGCACTATTACATCTGGCATCTACTGTAGATTTAGAGTTCATTTTTATGTGAAGTTAGTGTTTATATTCTTTTTTTTTACATGTCAATGTTCATATATTATTGAGAATTTTCTTTATCTTCATGACAGAGACTGATCTGTCATTTTCCTTTTTTAAAAATGTATTTATATAATTTTGGTATTAGGATGAAGTTGGTTTCACAGATGTTGGAAGGTGTTTCTTTTGCATCTATATTGTAGTAGACATTGTAGAGTATTGGTATTATTTCTTATTTAAGTGCTTATAGAATTCATTAGCCCATTTGGCCCTGAGACTTTCAATTTTGGAAGGTTATTTATTATTTTTTAAGTACATGGGATTGAACCCAAGGCCTTGTGGATTCTAGCAAGAGCTCTATCATTAAGCTGCACCCCTCACCCCTTTTTAATTTTATTTTTAATATTTTTAAAATTTTAATTTTTAGACAGCATCTTGCTAAGTTATACAGGCTGCTTTTGGCCTTGAATCTTTGATCCCCCTGCTTCAGCCTCCCAAATAGCTGGGATTAAAGGCATATGCCTTGGCACCTGTCAGTTACTAACTCTTGATTTACTTTCTTTAATAGGTATTTGCCCATTTAAATGATTTATTTCTCCTGTGTGGATTTTAGTAGATTTTGTCCTTCAAGGAATTGGTCCATTTCATATGATATATTAACTTTGTGAGCACTGAGTTGTACATAATATTCCCTTGATATCTTTTTTAATGTCCATGTGATTGTTAGTGATAAGTCTCTGTGCTATTTTTGATATTAGCTAAAATAGGTCTTTTTCATTTTGTCTTTGTTAGCCTGCTTCGAGATTTATTAAAGTTATTCACTTTTTCAAAGAACTAATTTTTGGTCTTGTTGATTTTCCCTATTACTTTTCTGTATTCAGTGTCACTGATTTATGCTCAGAATTTTGTTTCTTTTCTTGTTGCTTTAGGGTCATACTGCTCTTCTTCAGTTTCTTTCTTTGGTATTTTCTTTTGTTTGGTACTGGTGATTGAACCCAGGGTCTTCCAAATGCTCTGCAAGTGCTCTACCCTGAGCTACATCCTCAGCTCTTATTTATTTATTTATTTATTTATTTATTTATTTATTTTTGAGACAAGGTCTAAGGGTAGATAAAGGTGGTTAGACCTGGTCATTTCCCTTTTCTCATGTTGATTAGGCTCTAGCCAAGGCTTTTCCCTTTCTTCTGCTGGGAACAGTAGGAGATGTTTCTCTGATCTTCACTGTGAGAGCCTGGTGGGACTGGAGGTAAAACTCTTCTCCTAATTAAACTTTGATTCTCTGTATTCATTATTTTCTCCACTTGGGTGTTGGTTTTCCCTGTTACCTCAATTCTTTGATGAATCCAGGAAGAGTTGTTGACTTTTCAGACTGTTTAGATTTTTTTCTTGTGAGGGTAGAATTGAGGTAGGACCTCTAACCTCTTAACTTAGAGTGAAAACCTTGATTTACTTTTTAAGAGCCTTCAAATAGCTGCTATATTCTTTTTGTATTGATTTTACAGCTACTTTCAGTGAGAGATGAGAATTGAGTGTTCTTACTTCATCTGATCTATATTTTTAAAAATTACTGATTTGATTTTTTCAATGATCATATTTCTATTTAGGTTTTTTATTTTCTGAATTGTTTAGTACATTATATTTTTCTAGGAAACTGTCATTCCTCCTATTTAAAATTTATTTATGATAATGTTTATGGTATTTATCTTTTTCAAAATCTCTTTTACATCTCTTCTTTTGCTCTCCTATAGTTCAATTTTGTTAAAGGATTGTTTATAACATTTTAAAAATAACAATCTTAAACAATATAATGATTATAAATATATATGAACTGAATATTGGTACACCCAGTCTCATAAAACAAAACCTATTGGACTTCAAAGGACAGATGGAATAATAGTAGTGACTAAAATACTCCACTGCTGTCAATAGATCATCCAGACCAAAGGAAAAAAAATAATGCACCATAGTTCAAATGGACTTAACAGACAGCTATATGTTGGACAGAATATTCTGTCCAACAGCTGTAGAATACACATTCTTCTCAGCAGCCCATAGAATTTTGTCCAAAATAGATCACATTTTAGGCCATGCAAGTTCTAACAAATGCAAAACAGTTAAAATAATTTATTGTGTCTTACCAGATCATGCCTGCAGCCATAGCCCTGTGGCATCCGATCCCATCAGGTCTCGGAAGCTAAGTAGGGTCAGGCCTGGTTAGTACCTGGATGGGAGACCGCCTGGGAACACCAGAAGCTGTAGGCTTGGGAGAAGGACCTGGCAACCCCCTCCCAAAAATCAATCTGCCATTGAAAACCCTATGAACAGCAGAGAAGCACTGACAATAGTGTTTCCCCTGTTGGACAGAGGGTCGCTATGAGTCGGATACCGACAACAACAACAACCAGATCATAATGGAACAAAATTGTAAGTCAGTAGCAAGAGAAACTACAGAAATTATACAAACACGTGGAGTTGAACAGCATACTCTCTAATGATCAGTCACTGAAGAAATTAGGGAGGAAATTAAAAATTTCTAGAATTAAAATGAAAACACAACAGAACCTCTGGGAGATAGCAAAGATAGTTCTAAGAGTGAAGTTAATAGTTCTGAGTGCTTACATTAAAAAAAAAAAAGAACCCAACTAACTTAATAAGGCACCTCAAGGTCTTAGAAAAATAAGAACAAGCCAAACCCCAAATTAGTAGATGGAAAGAAATAATAAAGATCGGGGCAGAAATTAATGGGATGGGGGCTAAAAGAATAATACAAATGAAACAAAATGCTGGTTCTTTGAAAAGATAAACAAGAATGAAAAACTCTTAGCCAAACCAAAACAGAGAGAGAATGCTAAATTAATAAACTTAGAAATGAAAAAAAGAATATTACAACAAATATCAATGAAATCCAGAGAATCATTAGAGAATATTTTGAAAACTTATATTAAAATAAATTGGAAAATGTAGATGTGTTAATTCCTAAACATGTGTGACCTACCAAAGTTAGATCAAGAGGATATAGACAAATAGGTCTATAAGAAGGAATGAGATTAAGGCAATAACAAAAAGTCTCCCAACAAAGGGATGCTGAGAACTGGATGGATTCACTGCTGAAGCCATCAGGAAGAGATAACACCAAAGCTCTTTAAACTATTTCATAAAACAGAAAGAGAAGAAACACTTTAGAATTCATTCTACAAAGCCAATATTACTCTGATACCAAAACCAGATAAGGACACAACACAATAAGGAAACTATAGACCAGTTTCTCTGATGACTATAGACACAAATCTTCTCTGTAAAATACTTGTACACTGAATTCAACAGCACATTAAAATCAAGTAGGTTTCACTACAGGGAAGCAAGGATAGTTCAATGTATACAAATCACTAAGTATAATTGTTGTTGTTAGGTTCCATCAAGTCAGTGTCCAACTCATAGCAACCTTATGTACAACAGTGAAACAGTATTGTTAGTGCATTTTTTTTATTCATAGGGTTTTCAATGACTGACTCTTTTGGGGGAGTGGGTTGCCAGGTCCTTCTCCCAAGCCTACAGAACCTGGGGTTCCAGGTAGTCTCCCATCCAAGTACTAATCAGGTCTGACTCTGCTTAGCTTCTGAGATCTAACAGGATTAGATGCCACAGTGGTACAGCTACAGGCAATAAATATAACACAGGACCTAAATAGACTCAGGGATATAAATAACATCATTATCTCAATAGATTCAGAAAAGGCCTGTGACAAAGTTCAATGCCCCTGCACAATAGAAGCCCTGGAGAAACTAGTAATAGAAGAAATAAATCTCAACTTATTAAAAGATATATATAACACACCTATAGCCAACATTACACTAAATAGGGAACAACTGAAAACATTTCTTCTGAAATCAGGAATGAAACATGGGTGTCCAACTCTCTCCTCTCTTATTCAACATTAAATTCTTAGAGCAATAAGGCAAAAGAAAGAAATGAAAGAGATCCATATAGGAAAGTAAGAAGTCAAATTATTCCTATATGCAGATGATATGTTCTTATATTTAAAAGACCCTTAAAAGACACTAAAGATTCTACCAGAAAACTCTTAGATCTGATAAATGGTTTAAGTGAACTAGCAGAATACAAAATCAACATACAAAAATCAGTAGCTTTTCTATATACTAATAAAGAACGTGCTAAGAAAGAAATCAGGAAAACAATCCTGTTCACAATAGCCTAAAAGCAACAAAAAACACCTAGAAATAAACCTAACTAAGGAGGTGAAAGTCCTCTACTGTAAAAAATATAAAACACTGAAGAAACTGAAACCACTAGAAGATAGACCCCCCTGTGCTTGTGAGTTGGAAGAATATTGTGAAAATGCTATATTATCAAAAGCAATCTATAGATTCAGTGCAGTAGCCATCCAAATTCCATGACATTCTTCACAGAAACAGAAAAAAAGTCTTAAAATTCACTTGGAACCATAAAAGACAAATAATAGCCAAAGCAATCCTGAGCAAAAGGAACAATACTGGAGTTATCACAATACCTGATTGGAAATTATACTACATAGCCGTAGTAACAAAAACAGCATGTTTCCTTTAGAAAACAGACATGTATACCAATGGACTGGAATAGAGGACCAAGAAATAAACCTATGCAGCTATAGTGATCTGATTTTTAACAAAGGTGCCAAAAGCATACACTGGAGAAATGACAACCTCTTCAACAAATGGTGCCGTGAAAACTGGATATCCATATGTAGAAGAATGAAACTAACTCTCTAATTCTGTACAAAAATCAATTCAGACCAGATTAAAGACCTTAATGTAAAATGTACAACTCTGAAACTGCTAAAGGAACATATAGGGAAAACACTTCAAGATATAGGAAAGCAGCTGCCATGGTGCTGCATGCCTGTAATCCCAGTGGCTCGGGAGTATTGCACTTGCAAAGCATGCAAGCGCGAGGCCCTGGGTTCAACCCCCAGTACTGCAAAAAAATAAAAGAAAAGAAAAATAGGAAACCTACTACTGCTGATGGGAATGCAGATTGGTGCAGCCACTGTGGAAATCAGTGTGAAGGTTCCTCCCAAAACTAAAATAGAACCACCATATGATTCAGAAATGCCACTACTCGGTATTTATCCAAAGAAAATGAAATCAACATGTCGAAGTGATATCTGCACTTCTATGTTCATTGCAGCACTGCTCACAATTGTCTAGAAATGGAAAACAACCTAAGTGTCCAGAACCTGATGAATGGATAAAGAAAATATAGTATATGTCAAATACAAATTTGGTACATTTATGCCTCTTTGCTCTGTTTTGGGCTGGTTAATTTTTATACATGTACAATAATTATGCCAAATCATTACCAATGACAAATTTAATAGACATCTAAGATTGAGTTTGTCAATGCCTAAGCAGTGACAACTTTTGTAACTGCTGTGTCATTGAGGGCAACTGTAATACATCATCAGTTATCAGATGCATTCATAATATCAGAGGTGTTAAAATCAGAAAAAAATATGTAGCTAAAATTCACCTATACAAGTATTTTAATTATATTGTGAGTTTTCTATTTATTCTAACTTCTCTGTATTATTTAACCCTTTTTAGTTTTCCTGTTCAGGTATTTTCTTCTTTTTTTTCTCTACTAATTTAGAAGTTAGGAACTTTATTTTTGTTTTTCAGTGCTGCTTAAAATTTCAGTGTACTGATTGGAATTAACTAAAGCTAATCAATGTCTCTTGGGAGAAGGCCATGGCAATCCACTCCCAAGGCAAGCCTGAAACAATCAGCCATTGAAAACCTGATGAGGGTTGCTGAGTTGGATATGACTGGACAGCACATAATAACAACAACAACAATCAGTGTCTCTACCTTTCCAGATAATACAAGGATATTACTGTATTTTATTAATACCGATCAGTTTGTTCCTGTGTTATGTATTATTTTTGACAGTGTTTCCAGTCTGCTTTAGTCTAGGTTGCAGTTTTACATTTGTGTATAAGTTGATGCTGAATGTCTGATTTCTTCATTAAACTACAAAAGCAGATACCATGATTGTTTTTCATCATCAATTTAATTTTACTAGCTAGAGTGGGGCTTGATTTATAATAGAAAATAGATATTTATTTTATTAATTAACTGATTATTCTAATGTAAAGAGATCTCCATGGTAACTGGAACAATGTGTTTGTTCATATAAAACCTCCAACACTAAAAGCTTTCTAGGTGATTGATATTAGATTGAGGTGCCCCAATATAACTTGACTTAGAAGGTCATCGGTCTGGGATTTAGTTCAATTGGTAGAGCACCACTCTGCAGTCTCTGAGGTCCCAGGTTTGATTCCTAGCACCACAAAAATGGGAGAAGGATGTGGCAATCCACTCCTGAGGCAGTCCTGAAACAATCAGCCATGGAAAACCCTATGAAGGTTGCTATGAGTCGGACATGACTTGATGGCACCTCACAACAACAACGAACAACAGAAGGTCTTAGAGACTGTTGTGGAGCTATTTAATGACAAGTACGGGGATATTTCAGGTATATGTTAACATTTGCTTATATTCATGTGAAATAATGTAAAAAGAAGATTCAGATTACAAAGTGGTAGGAACATACAATTGAAATCAGCAAGGTATAAAGCCTTGGATTGGTGGGATGTGTTTTTTTCCAATGGTAACATAAATTATTTATCTAGTTGAAATTCCCATTTCCTGTCTGTACTTTTCAGTGTCTTATATTCTGTTGGGCTCACAGGTTTATTTGCTGCTGTGGTCATTTGTTTTTTAGACAAAAGGATAAAAGTTTCTACTTTCTACCTCAGGAAGCAAAGACACTTATCTGAAATAGGTCTAAGGTGATCAAGGTTGAGGCAGGGCTATTTCTCCCCAGTCTTGGGCATCATGTTAGTAAAATAGTTTGTCACAAGTGAGAAGATAGGTTCCCTCACTCTTTCTTCAATACCAACACTAGATTCCTTCCCTTCTTCAGTTTTCTTCTTCCTGGATAATCTTCTCCTCCAGCAGTTCCCTTGGAGCCACTGCATGGATGAAAATGAAGTAACTCTACATGAAAGAAGATGAAAAGAGAATTTTAGTTGATAAAAATAAGTTTAGGTTTCTTTGTTACTATAATGAAGTCTAGATTCACAGTTTATATCTAAGATCAACTTGTACAGCCTTGCTGATGTCAAAAATTTTGAAGAATGGATAAGAAAACTTAGTACAAGTAAGCTGAATTTTAATGTAGAATTTATACCCATTAATAAATTTGTGAAGTATTTTTTGCCTCCAAGATGTGAATTAATAGAAAAAAGAGAATACTTAATTGATTTAGAAGAAACAAAAGGAAAAATATTAAGAGTTTAAAGAGGACATGGCATTTTTAACTGTATCTACCGAATTTGATCTTGTTCTGGGTCTCAATACCAAATTCCATATGTATTCAACTCGAATTCCATCTTTGACTTTCCCTTTCCTTAAAACATTATCTTGACTAATACCTAACCCACTGCCTGACATATTCTAGGTTCTTGATAAATGTTGGCTAGTTGAATGACTGAAGGAATAAGTGGATGAATGATGAATAAAAGAATGAATAGTAAAATTTTAGACTCCTGTGATAATAAGCATATATATAACCCTATTAAGATTTGGGGCTGGGATTTAGCTCAGTGGGTAGAATGCTGCACTGCAGTCTCTGAGGCCCCGAGTTCAATTCCCAGCACCGCAGAAATGGGAGAAGGGCCTAGCAATCCACTCCCAAGACAATCCCAAAGCACTCAGCCATTGAAAACCCTATGAGGGTCGCTATGAGTTGGATACGGACTCGACGGCACCTAACAACAACAACAACAATTAAGATTTGAAAACAGAGTAATCTTTTCATCATTTAGATAATATAGAGGAAAGGATTGATTTGTTCTAAAATTTGAATGCAGGATTTCTTAAAAGTTGAATTATACTATCTGAAATAGAAATGAAAAAGAATAAAATGAAGATAATTTGAATTAAACTTATGACATACATATCCTTTGTTGTTGTTGTTGTTAGGTGCCGTTGAGTCGAGTCCGACTCATAGCAACCCTCATAGGGTTTTCAATGGCTGACTGTTTCGGGATTGCCTTGGGAGTGGGTTGCCACATCCTTCTCCCATTTTGCGGTTCTGGGAATCGAATTTGGGACCTCAGAGACTGCAGAGCAGTGCTCTACCCACTGAGTTAAATCCCAGCCCACTACATATTCTTTAGTATAGAAATAATACCTAGGTTCAGAAAATGATTTTTAAAGTTTTTATTCTCATTTTAACCTCTTTTATTGTAGAATTTTATCAAGTAGAAGTTGTTTCAGATGTTCTACTAAAAGTCTTCATTTCTGAATTATAGCTTCTTGTTTAGTAAAATATAATCATTGTATTTTATTACATATCATCTATTGAGTTTAATGCCATGTATCTAGAAAATATTTTCCCTCATACTTTGGTTCTGTGTGACCAATATAATCTGTTGTTTTCCCATATTTGAATATGGTATATGGGAAGGATGGTGGGCTCTAGTGTCAGATAGATCTGAGCTTCAGGCCCCACCTGTTCCTTCTTAGTAAACTGTTCAACTTCTCAAACCTTAGTAGCATATTGTATAAAATGGAGGTGGTACCTACTACCATAAGAGGTTATTGAGAAGATACAGTAAACCAACATGTAAGTGCTTAGCACAGTTTCTAGGATATGGTAGCTATTTAGTAACTGGGAGTAACTGTTATTTCCTTGCTATGTTTTTTTGGCAGCTTTCCCCAAAAATAAACCAGACAAAGATGCAAGACATGTGATAAAAGTGGTAGGTATTATTCTTAAGTTTTTATTTCATATATATTTGACTATTTTTCCTTCCTGCTTTAATTTTGTAAAAAAATTCTCACTTTAACTTTTATAACTAATTATCAATAAACCTAATGCTATAATGTATTTTTACATTATTAAAATGTTAAGACTGGAGGACTGTTGTTCTCTCTTGCCATCTATCAAGCTGGTATCATATATATCAGCTTATTCTCCCCCAATTCTTTCCTCTCTCCTCTAGATGGGAAGGTCCATAAAGGCAGGCATAGGGTTCTGTTTCTGTTTATATCCCTGTGCCTAAAATAGTGAATAAAGTGTAGTGGACACCCACTAAAGGTACCATGTATGAGTGAACCCCCAGAGTAGTATCCAGTGTGTCTACCCTGATGTAAATGTTGGTATACAGTGAGTGTGTATGTTTATGTATACAGTTGTCAGTGCTTTAGTAAGTACTCTCCATAAGACTGCTTTCATGTGTAAGACTATATTGGGATAGTAGTACAATATGTTGTTTAAAAATGAGATTCTTCAAGTTTATTTAGTGTTTTCTGAGATTTTTAGTGAAAATCTGGTGCCTGTGTTTTATAAATGATTCAAGTACTATTATGTATTACATATGTATACTGATACTTTTAACAGATTAAATATCAATTCCATCTTTAAAATTTTCTTCTCATAAAATCAATTATTATTTTCTTTCATAGGAATATCAAGAAAATGGCCCGTTATTTTCAGAACTTAAATTTTATCAGAGAGCTGCAAAAAAAGACTGTAGTAAGTAAAATTAGCAAAGAAAGCTACTTCCATATATGTGCTTACTAAAGTGAGTGTTAATATTTTGGTCTTTTTCTGTCCTTCTGGAAAATTCTTTTCCATAACAAATTTTATTGTAAAGTGATATAGTTAACTGCTATAACATATAAAAGCAAGACAGATGGTATACAAATCTTGCTATGGCACACATAATGGGTTATATATTTTAAGTCCAAGTTGTTTCTACTACTTTGCATGAAATGTTGAGTTGTTGATCTACGCTACCAGGAGTTCTCTAAGTATAAAAGATAGTAGAATGAAATTATTTCCTTTGCAAACAACCATTTGGGTAGGAAGGATATATGGAAAAGACATTAAAGTAGGCAGTAAATATATACACAAATGTAATGATTGTAAAATGGATCAGAGTAAGGTGTATGGAAATGAGTAAGGACTAAGATATTTAAGAAAATATAAAAAACTTGAATGTTGGGAAATTAATTGGAGCTGGATATCAGATGAAAGAACTATCAGTCAAGTGCTTTCAATGAGAATACATACAGAGATGAAAAATACAGCAGTTTTTAAATACTGTGTGATACCATAGATGGGTGACGTAAAACATGAAAAGTTGATAAGAGTAATGACTAGTGTACTCACAGTCCTTTACATCATGTTTAGGAAAAAGAATAATGGGTCTGGCCTAAATAATTAACTTTGTTTTCCTTAATAAACCTCCTGAATATTAAGGCTGTATGGATTATTTGTGTGGATTTTATTTTATTTATTTATTTATTTATTGCTACTTGGAAGTTGAATTATGGCCTTGTGCATACTTTGCAAATGCTCTACCACTGAACTGCACCCCCAGCCCTTTTTAAACTTCTCATCTTGAGACAGAGTCTTGCTAAACTACATAGGCTACCTGTAACCTTGAATTTGCGATTCTCCTGCATCTACCTCTTTAGTCTCTGGACTACAGGTGTGTACTCCCACATCCAGCAACTCTAATCTTTACTAGCTGCATAAACGATGTGAGAATGACAAACAGAATCCATGGAACTTGATTGTTGATCAGTAGAACTGTCTTAAACATGGAACACATATGGTAGAAAAATGAAAAAAAAAAAAGATTAAGCTACCTAAGTGGATTTAAACAATCCAATTGTGGATTTTTTATAAACTAAATTTAATCAAAGCAATTTCTGTGTAACAGTTTCAGAGTAAGATGATTTTTCTCCCTAGTTCCTAATTTTGGACTACTATAGCTTCAAATTTTGCAGTACAGGAGCCATCTCTCTATTGATCCTTTGGTAGTAAATGTGTGATAGTTAGAAATCTATCTAACATATAAAGACATGATTTTTTTTCATGAATAGAAATATTTGTGAATAGATACCAATGTATTTTATAAGACTATGATTCATTTTTGTTGCTATTGATTTAATTTTAAAATGTCTGTTTTTTGTGTTATAGTAATAACAAATAGAGTATGTAGGTATATTGATTTTTAAAATTTTATTTTCTAGGAAGGTGTAATTGCTATTTTGGTTAGCTAAATAAGTGTAAGCATCTGCACAAAGGTAAAAAATATCTTTGTACATAATGTGAATTTTTTTTTTCTTGCTAGTCGAAAGGTGGATAAAACTCAAACAACTTGATTATTTAGGAATTCCTCTATTTTATGGCTCTGGTCTGACTGAATTCAAGGGAAGAAGGTAAAAAAAATTTAATCAAATATTATCAAATTACATAATCAGATTTTGTAATCAAATGTCTGTTCCTTGTGGGAGCTATTAGATATCTGTTTCTATGTAACATGTAACCCAAAACATTGTTGTTGTTGTTGTTAGGTGCCGTCAAGTTGGTATCCGACTCATAGCGACCCTGAGTACAACAGGCGAAGCACATTTGTCAGTGCTTCTCTGCTGTTCATAGGGTTTTCAATCGCAGATTGATTTTTGGGAGGGGGTTGTCAGGTCCTTCTCCCAAGCCTACAGCTTCTGGTGTTCCCAGGCGGTCTCCCATCCAGGTACTAACCAGGCCCGACCCTGCTTAGCTTCCGAGATCTGACAGGATCGGATGTCACAGGGCTACAGCTGCAGGCAACCCAAAACATAGTAGCTTATAAAAACAGATTTACAATATGTTAGTTTTTTTGGGTAAGGAATCTGCAGGTAGCTTGTCTGGATGGTTCTAGCTCAAGGTGACTCATGAGAATGTAGTCAGTTGTCTGCCAGGCTGCAGTCATCTCAAGGATCTACTAAAGGAGAATTTGCATCCAAGGTCACTTATGTGGCTGTTGGTAGGCCTACAAAGATCTCTGAAATGTACTCATGTAATTGCTGGTGAGCACTACTTCCTGAGCATGTGGGTCTCTGCATAAGCTATCCAAGTGTTATAAAGAAATGGCAACTGGTTTTCTCTAGAGCACATAATTGAAAAAGAGCATGCATAAGAGAATGTATCCAAGCCAAAAGTCATGGTCTTTTAGAATTGAATCTTAGAAGTGATATCCTATCAGCTACATTTTCTTTGATAGAAGCAAGTTACTAGGTCTACCTGATACTTGAGAGGAGAACTAACCTCTATCTCTTGAGGAGAGATGCAGCAAGTAATGTGTGGAAGCATCTTTAAAATATTATGTTTAGTCATCACATGTAAATAATTCATTAGGAGTGATTTTAAAAAGAAGAAAACTCTGTCGTTTGTTATATATCTGTTTGGTGCCAGGAACTTTATGTTATCTCATTTTGTCCTTTACATAGCCTTTTTAAGATAGATGATATTTTTGTTTTATAGATGAGAAAATAGGCTCAAATGTCAGCCCTCTGTACAAATCATCTGTAAATGCTATACATAAAAGCAAAATGAAAAACAATGATCTTGAAAGAAAGAGAAGGGCTTCTAGTAGGAGCCTGAATGGCCTAGAGAATCATGCTATATCTGTATCATGTAATATATAGCCTGTTAAAAAAATTACCTAGAACTTTACTAATTAACTTGGAAGGATTTGACATACTGTTGGAAAAAGGATGAAGAATGTGTGTATACTGCTGGACATGGTGGTGCACACTTGTATTCTCAGCAATTGGGAGGCTGAGGCAGGAGGATTGATACAAGTTCAAGGCCAGGCTGGTCCACATAGCAAGTTCAGGACAGTCTGGGGTAGACAGAAAGACCTTGTCTCAAAAAACCAAAAATAAATAAATAAATAAAGAAAGAAAGAAAGAAAGAAAGAAAGAAAATAAATAATTAAATAAATAGAAAGTACGTGTGTGTGTGTGTGTGTGTGTGTGTGTGTGTGTGTGTGTGTGTGGTACTAGAGTTTGAACCCAGGGCCTCTTGCTTGCATGCTTTGCATGTGCTGGAAAGTACATACGTTAAGATCACATTTTTGTAAAACAACTCCCCCCAAATTCTATATCTGTATTTGTATGTATAATACAGATAGAAATAGAATGAGGACTAATGTGAATACGTAAGTGAAGGGAACTCAAGAAGAGATAGAGTGTGCCAAACAGAAAAGGAAGAAGTACACTTAAAGACATGTTTATAATGTATAGAGAAAGCAAATATGATTTTATAAGATCAATAAATAATTTTTTTTGTATGGACAAATAGTTTGTCCAGGCTATATAGCAAGAAGATGATGGAGTCAAAATGAGTTAAATTCAGAGTTATCAAATTTTGAAAGGTATCATCTAAGACAGTTTGTATGATTCTATATAGTATTCCCTTCCACTAGGAAACTAACTACAGCTTGGCATTATGGCACATGCCTATAATCCCAGCCACTCAGGCAGCTGAGGCAGAAGAATTGTGAGTTGGAAGCCAGAGGCAGCCTGTGCATTTTAGCTAAGACCCTGTCTTAAGATTAAAAAAATAAGAAGGGCCTAGGGGTACAGCTCAGTGGTAGACCACTTGCCTACCATGCATGAAGCCCTGTATTTAACCTCCTAGTACTGGGGCAGGGGGAGAACCTAACCACAAAATAAACAGAGTAGTAATTTTTTTGCAGAAGAATAGCAGGACCATTAATGTGCATTTATTCCCTATCGATTCAGATACCATATTTGGTTTTTAGTTTGGAGATATTTTTCCTTCTTTCAAACTCATTAATAAACACTTTCAAGCATTATCTCAGGAAGATCTTTTTCTGTCTCTTTCTTACAGTTACAGGTTTATGGTAATGGAAAGACTAGGAATAGATTTACAGAAGATCTCAGACCAGAATGGTACTTTTAAAAAGTCAACTGTCTTGCAACTCGGTATCCGAATGGTAAGAAGGCCTGACTTATTTCACATGATCCAGTTTCATATTATTTACTTGTTACAATATACAAATCTTTGCCCTTTGTGGAATTATCAGAAAATGAAAGATTATTGCCCTAGAAATGTCAGTTGTTGAGAGTAGAGGCTATTTTGGTAAAATTGATAACAGTGTACTCTATAATGACAGAATGTGCTGTGTTTGGCACTGCAAACTCAATTAGGCATTGGTTCTACAGTCTTATCTTTTTTCCTCACAACTTTGTTTTAAGAATAACCTATCTTAGCTGGGTGTGTTGGCATAGGTGTGTAATCCTAGCAACTTGGGAGGTGGAGGTAGGAAGATCACAAGTTTGAGACCAGAGGTGACCTGCATAACTTAGCCAGACCCTGTCTTAAGATAAAAATAAAGTTGCTGAGAGTGTAATTTAGTGGTAGACCACTACTTACAAAGTATATATGAAGTCCTAGTTTCAGTCAGCCCCCCAGTACCTTAAAAAAAAAAAAAGAATAACCTATCTTTTGTCAGTTATATTTTTAATAATGCAAGTTATAGCCAAATATGTCTGTCGCCATAGCACCCTGATATCTGATCCTGCCTGATCTTGGAAGCTAAGCAAGGTCAGCCTGGTTAATCCTTGAACGGGACCCCACCTGGGAACCCTAGGTGCTGCAGGATAGGGAGAAGGACCTGGCAATCCACTCCCCAAACAATCCACCATTGAAAACCCTATGAATAGCAGAGGAGCACTGACAATAGGGTCAGGCCTGGCAGTGTCAGGGAGTGTTTCATTCTATTGTACATAGGGTGGCTATGAATCGGACCCAACTCGACAGCACCTAACAACAAACAATGTGGCCAAATATATTATTTTCTATACTAAAAACATGATCATACGGGGGTGCTTTAAAGTTTTTATGATGAGTTGGGAATGGTAGCATTAATTAGTTGTGACATTGGAATAATGTATACTTTGCTATGAGATCTTAACAATACCCATGTAGATATTTGTTTATACTACATGTTTGTCTTATCTTGTTTGTAGTTGGTTTAAGTCTCATTTTGTATTTTTGCATTTTAAGTAGAGTGAAACTACTCACGGCAGGTTTTGATGTGGCATACACAACCCATTAATTTTCCTTTTCATCTATTCATCCATCCACTCAGCCAATAAATATTTATTGAACACAGGGTGTATGTGACATTCGAGGCTAAAGGGCTTTAAAGATGAAGCACAGAGCTGGGCTCCATTATGTACACCCATAATACTAGGGACTCAGGGGGTTGAAGGAACAGGATTGTGAATTTGAGGCCAGAATCAGCCTGGGTAATTTACTGAGACCCTGTCTCAAAAAATAAAAAGCAAAAGGGAGGCTGAGGATGTGGTAGTGCATTTGCTTAGCATGTGTGAGGCCCTGGGTTCAACCCCCAGTACTGAACAAAAAGAAACGAAAAAGCAGCTCAGGAGTTTTTTGTTATTATACAAAGAAAGAATATTCAATGGACATGATACCTTGTTTTGAGGTTCTCAAGGTTTGATTCATAGTTACTGCTTGGGTGAGGAAATACTGAGTGGGCTTCATGATTATTTCCCCGTTGTATTCTGATTTAGTGGTATATTTTTCCTCTTTGTGCAGTGTGACTTGGCCACTGGGCTGTTAGGACCATAGGCATAAACATTGTTAAATCCTGTTTTTCTTCCTTCAGAGGTTCAGTTAAAACACTTCATATTTGATAATCATTTTTACTCAATTTCTACAAGGTAAGCACACAAAACTTATAATTTAGAATAACTAGTAATTGTGAAATATATCACTTTGTTATTGTTAATATGAAAACAAACCTATATTATCGTACATTTAAAATATTCAAGTTGATCATGAGTTCTAAATAGATAGCAGTATAACCTTATATTATTTATTTCTTTTCACAGATGGATGTGCTAGAATATATACATGAAAATGAATATGTTCATGGTGATATAAAAGCAGCAAATCTACTTTTGGGTTACAAAAATCCAGATCGGGTAAATACAGTATTAAACCTTTGCTTTCAGTAAGGGTCCTAAAAGTACCATAATGAAACATTGTAGAAACAAACTCTTAACCCAGAAGAGTTCACAAATGAGGGCTTACCATGATGAATGTTTTAATTTACCTTTCCTTGCTTATCTAATTTGATCCTTATACCAAACTCTAATGAGTAATTAGGATAAGGAAACTGAGAGTCAGTGGGGTTAAATCGTTTGCTAATGGGCTCACAGTTAAGGAGTGGCTGAGCAGGAATCTGAATTTCCCAGCAAATGTAGAAAAAGAACCATCAAAATACAGGGAGAAGGGCAGAATGTATGCAGAAGATAAAACAAATAAGCAAACAAACCAAGAACTATCACAAAGCTCTTCTTCTCCTACTGAATGGTCAGTTCGGCTTTAAACAGAGAAGCATGTCCAATAGAACGTTCTGTGATGATGGCAATATACTCTTTGTGCAATACGGTAGCCATTAACAACATGTGGCTATTAAGTACTTGAAATGTGGCTAGTACAATATTAACTACTGTCTAGTATGTGGAACAACAGGGGCTCTCATTTTTTGCTGATGGAAATGCAAAATGATGTAGCCACTTTGAAAGATAGTTTTCTGTTTCTTGTTGTTAGGTGCTGTCAAGTTATGTCTGACTCATAGTGACCTTTATAGGGTTTTCAATGGCTGATTGTTTTGGGATTCCCTTGGGAGTGGATTGCCATGTCCTTCTCCCATTTTTGTGGTGATGGGAATCGAACCTAGGATCTCAAGAGACTGCAGAGTGACGCTCTACCAACTGAGCTAAATCCCAGCCCCTTCTGTTTCTTAGAAGATTAAAAATCTCTTAGTATGCCATCCAGTAATTATGCCCCATTGTATTTACCTAAATGAGTTGAAAACGTATGTCCACATAAAAAACCTATACATAGATGTTTATAATAGTTTTACTCATACTACTTTGGAAGCCACCAATGTGTCTTGTAGAGGAATGGATGCATCCAGACAATGGAATATTATTCAGTACTAAAAAAGTTCACCTTTGCTAAAAACTAAAAGATATGAAGTTCAAAACAGGGAAGAGGCATTTTTAAAAGACTTATCAAATTGGAGAAGTCTGAAATAATGTGATAACCTTAAGACTGGTAAGTGTTCAGGCTTTTGTAGAATGCTGGTGAGATATAAATTAAGTAGAAATAGGAGAATGAATTAAGTTAATAGGATAATTTGTCAGTATGTATTAAAAGACTTTAAAAGTCTGTGTTTTTTTTAAGTTTAGGTTTTTTGAGTTATAACTTAAAAACAGTAAAAGTCACTCTTTAAAATGTATGATTTGATGTATTTTTACACATACATATCTATATAACATGTAATGACCACTATCAAGTTACAGAACATTGTTTTCCTTCCCAAAAGTTCTCTTATTCTTGTTGCATTCAGTCCCCTCACCTTACCTTCAGCCCTGGCAGTGATTTCTGCCCCTCTATCTCTTTATTTTCAAGAATGTGTAAATAGAATTCTAAGATGTGTGTCCTTTTGTGTCCATCTTTATTCATGTAACATAATGCTTCTGAAATTTATCCTGATAGTTCATTAGTAATTCATTCTTTTTATTGCTAGTATTCTATTGAAAGCTACCATTTCTTTATCTGTTCACTTCTTTTTGGACATTTAGCCTGTTTCCTGGTTTTGACAATTAGGAATAAAATGACTGTGCGTTAAGCATTCATGTACAGGTTATTGTGCAGGCTTACATTTTGGTTTCTTTTGGATAAATGAAAATGGAGTTTCTAAGTCATGTGACAATGTATATTGAACTTAAAAACTGCAAAACTGTGTTCTAGAGTAATTGTACCATTATACAATTCCCATCAGCAATGTGTGATAAGTCCATTTTGCCTGCATTTTTGTTTCATTAGTTTTCTAAATTTCAGCTATTATAATACATGTTAGTCCATGTAGTAGTTTAAATTATACCAGTCATCTCTAATGACTGATAATATTGAGACTGATGAATGTGCAGGCACTAGTAGAATGATATGGAACAAATTTCCTGTGCTTATTTGCCACTCATATATTTTCTGTAGCGGGTATACCCATTTTTAAGTTGATTTCTTTTAATGAGTTGAAGGAGATCTTTATACTTAGAAGTTAGGAGCCCTTTGCAAATATTTTCTGCATCACTGGCTTATATTTTCATTCTCTTATCAATGTCTTTGAAAAAGCAAATGTTTTTAATTAAGATGAGGCTTAACTTAAGGATTTTAAAAAATAATTTGTGCTTCTTGTGTCCTAAGCCAGGGTCACAAACATTTTCTCATAAGTTTTCTTCAAGGAGATTTCTAGAACTTGTATGTTTGGATTTCTGATCCATTTGAAGTTAACTTGTGTATTTGGTATAGGTTAAGGGTCAAGACTTCTTTGTTTTTCCTTGCATACATATGTCCAATTACTCTAGTACCATATGTTAAAGTGAATACTCCTTCCCTAATGAATTGTCCAGATGTACATGATATGATTTTAAAAAATACGGTGAATGTTTAAATTTCACAAAAAATTACAGTAAAAGACACATTTCCCTTATTCTCCCTCAAAGTACTCCCCTGGCTTCTAATACACTTATCCTATCATTCTTGCCACTTTCTGAAGCAGTTCTGGAAGTCTTCATAATGAGTGTCTTTAGTTGTGCTGTTGTGGTTGCTCTGATGTCTTGAATCAATTCAAAACATTTGTCTTTCCTGATCATTTTGGGGAAGAGCCAGAAGTTGCATGGTGCCAGATCCAGTGAATAAGGTGAACGAAGACAAACAATAATGTTTTTATTTGACAAAAATTCCCTTACCAGAAGTGATGTGTGAGATAGAGTGTAAGTGACATGGAGTGTTGTCCTGATGGAGGATGAAACTGTTTGGCTAGTTCCCAGGCTATTTTCTACACACACTGTTTCTTAAATGCCCTTATAATAAGCCCTTGTAATACTCAGAATTCACCATAGTGCTCTTGAGTACAAAGTCAGCTTGCACAATTCCATCTAGGTTAAAAAAAAAAAAAAATTAGGATCACCTTGATGATGCAGGTGACATTACAATACCTGATTTTGAATGATACTACAAAGCTACAGAAAAGAAAAGAAAAAAAAAAAAAAGCATGGTACTTGCACAAAAACAGACATGTAAACCAATGGAACAGAATAGAGAATCCAGAAATAAACCCACACAACTACACTACTTGATATTGGACAAACATGCTAAATATTTTAGTTGAAGAAAAGACAGCCTCTCCAACAAACAGAGTTGAGAGAATTGGATATACTTATGTAGAAGACTGAATCTAGCCCCCATCGCTCACTGTGTACAAAAATTGGTTCAAAATGGATCCAAGACCTGAAACATTGAAAGTGTTAGAAGAAAACATAGGGAAAACACTTTAAGACATAGGAATAAGCAAGTACTTTCTGAATAAAGCCCCGATAGCATAGTAAACAATAGCAAGAATTGACCGGTGGGATTACATGAAATTAAAAACCTTTTGTACAGCAAAGGACGCAATTACCAGAATGAAGAGACACCCTACAGAATGGGAGAAAATCTTTGCCAGGTATATATTGGACAAGGGATTAATATCAAGAACATATAAAGAGCTCAAAAAGTTAAACACCAAAAAAAGCACAGTATTCAATCAAAAAATGGGCAAAAGAACTAAACAAAGACTTCTCAAAAGAAGATATACAAATGGCCAACAATCATGTAAAAACATGTTCAACATCCTCAGCCATCAGGGAAATGCAAATCAAAACAACATTGATATATCATCTCACCCCTGTCAGAATGTCTACCATCAACAAAACAAACATCAACAAATGCTGACAAGGATGCGTGGAGGTAGGAACCCTTATACACTGCTGGTGGGAGTGCAGGTTGGTGCAGCCACTATGGAAATCAGTATGGAGGTTCCTCAAAAAAACTGAAAGTAGGACTACCATATGACCCAGCTATATTGCCCCTGGGTATATATCTGAAGGAATATAAGTCAGTGTACCACAGAGATACTTGCTAATCATGTTCATTGTGGCGGTATTCACAATAGCCAAGATATGGAAACAATCTAGGTGTCCATCATCAGATGAACGGATAAGGAAATTGTGTTTTATATACACCATGGAATTTTATTCAGCCGTAAAGAAAGACAAAATTATGGCATTTGCTGGATAATGGTTGGAACTAGAGAGCACAGAAATAAGCCAGACCCAGGAAGATAAACATCACATGTTTTCTCTGATACGTGGATGCTAAACTTTAAAATATATTCAATATTAAAACAGATAAATCATGAAAGTAGAGGAGACCTATGTAGGGAATGATAATAGACTAAAGAAAAAGGGGAGGGGACAAGAAGAAAGGGTAATGAGAGAAGGAAAAGACATATCACATATGTTGCCCATAAGGCAAAATCAGGATGTAGATCAAGATAGATAGATAGATAGATAAATAAACACACACCAAGATATGTAGGTAGAAGAGGAATGGATATTAGGGGGGCATGGAGAGTTTGGGGCAAGGGTGTCATAAGAGTGTAAAAGGAGAGGTGAACATGAGCAATGTACAATAAAATACATGTATGGAAATGTCATACTGAGACCTGTTAAATTATACGTTAAAAATCACTAATAAAACAACTCATCACTTTGATTTTGGATCTTGATTAACAAGCCTTTTTTGTATGAGGAGAATTGAATAGTGTCCATTTAGAAGTCTGAACCTTGGTCTCAGGATTATAACCACAGTTGAAACTTGTCATATACTACAGCCCTGTAGTATAAAGTCAGGGATTGTCATCCCACCTGTATTAGTTTTGCAGCTTAAGAGTATTTTGGCTATCCATGGTCTTTTGTGTTTCCACATGAATTTTTGGATCTTTTTTCTATTTCTATAAAGTTTGTCATTGGAATTTTAATGGGGATTGGATTAAATCTATAGATTGCTTTTGGTAGTATAGTCATTTTTACAATATTGATTCTCCCAATCCATGAGCAGGGACATCCTTCTACCTTTTAGTATCCTCTTCGGTTTCTTTCTTTAATGTTTTAAAGTTTTCCTTCTAGAGATCTGCAGGATCTTTGGTTGGATTAATTCCAAGGTATTTAAATTTCTGGTGGGCTATCTTGAAAGGAATTGTAGCTGTAATTTCCTTCTCTTCCTGCTCACAGTTGGTGTAAAGGAAGGGTACTGATTTTTGAGTGTTAATTTTGTATTCTGCCACTTTGCTAAAGGAGTTAATTAGGTCTAAAAGTTTTCTAGAGATTTTGGGTATCTTTAGGTAAAATATCATGTCATCCACAAATAAGGATAATTTGACCTCTTCTTTGCTTCTCTGTATCCCTTTGATTTCTTTCTCTAGTCTAAGTGTCCTGGCTAGGACTTCAATCACAATGTTAAATAAGATAGGAGAGAGTGGACATCTTTGTCTTTTTCTAGATCTTAGAGGAAATGATTTCAGTTTTTCTCCATTTAATATGATGTTGGCTATAGGTGTGTCATAGATGGCCTTTATGATGTTAAGGTATTTTCCTTTTATGCGTATCTTCTCCACGGTATTCTTATCGTGGAAAGGTGTTGCACATTGTCAAAGGCCTTCTCAACATCAATTGAGATGATGTGATTTTTCTTTGCAAGCCTCCAGATATGTTGAATTGCATTAACTGATTTTCATTTATTGACCCAAACTTGCATCTATGGAATAAATCCTATTTGGTCATGGTGGACTATTTTCTTAATATGTTGCTGAATTCTGTTTGCCAAGATTTTGTTGAGAATTTTTGCAACTATGTTCATTAGGGAAATCGGTCTATAATTCTTTATTGTAGATGTATCCTTGCCTGGCTTGGCTATCAATGTGATGGTAGCTTCATAGAATTAATTTGGGAGAGCTCCCTCCTTTTCTACTTTTTGAAATAATTTGAGGAAAACTGGTATTAATTCTTCTTTGAAAATTTGGTAGAATTCTGCTGTGAACTCATCAGGTCCTGGGCTCTTTGTTGGGAGAGTTTTTATTAACTTTTCTATTTCAGCTTATGTAATGGATTTGTTTAGGTCACTTATGTCCTCTGGGGTTAATTTTGGTAAGTCATATGTCCATATGTGTTAATAAATTTATCCATTTCTTCTGTATTTTCGTATTTTGGGAAATACAATTTCTCAAAGTATTCTCTGATGATTTTCTGTATTTTGTTGGAAGCAGTGGTTATGATCCCTTTTTCATCTCTAATTTTCATGATTTTGGCCTTTTCTTTTTGATGAAATTGGCCAAGGGAGCATCTATTTTATTAATTTTTTCAAAGAACCAGCTCTTAGTCTCATTAATTCTTTGAAATATCTTTTTAGATTCTAATTGAGATATCTCTGCCTTGATCTTGATAATTTCTGTCTAAGTGCTGCTTTTGGGATTGATTTGTTGGTGGCTTTCTTGTGTCTTGAGATGTGTCATTAGGCCATTTATTTGGCTCATTCCTACCTTATGGATGAAGGTTGTTGTTGTTGTTGTTAGGTGCCGTCGAGTCGGTATCGGAATCATAGTGACCCTCTGTACAACAGGGGAAACACTATTGTCAGTGCTTCTCTGCTGTTCATAGGGTTTTCAATGGCAGATTGATTTTTGGGAGGGGGTTGCCAGGTCCTTCTCCCAAGCCTACAGTATCTGGTGTTCCCAGGCAGTCTCCCATCCGGATACTAACCAGGCCTGACCCTGCCTAGCTTCCAAGATCTGACAGGATCGGGTGCCACAGGGCTACGGCTGCAGGCTTGATGAAGGTACTCAATGCTATGAACTTCCCTCTTAGAACTGCCTTTGCTGTATCCCATATGTTTTGGTATGATGTGTTTTCATCCTCATTTGATTGTAGGAATTTTTAAACTTCCATTTTAATTTCTTCAATAACCCATTGATCATTCAGCAGTGTATTATTTAGTCTCCATGAATTTGTAAAATTTCTGGTGTTCTTATTGTTGAGTTCCAGTTTAGTTCCATTGTGTTCCAATAAGGTATAGGGGATGATTTCTACTTTTTTATATTTATTGAGGCTATTTTTTATACTAAAATGTGATCTATCTTAGAGGAAGTTCCATGTGGTGCTGAGAAGAATGTGTATTTATATCAGATGGATGGAATATTCTGTAGATATCTGTGAGTTCCAGTTGGTCTAAGGTGGACATTAAGCTCGTCATTTCTCTGTTGATTTTTTGTTTTGATGACCTGTCTCTTGGTGAAAGTAGAGTATTGAAGTTTCCTATAATTATTGTATCTAGACCAGTGTAATCCTTTATTTCCCATAAAGTTTATGAAACTACAAGCCCCTATATTTGGAAATATACATTAAGTAACATTATTGTTTCCTAGTTGATTGTTCTTTTTAGTAATATGTAATGTCTGTCTTTATCTTTTCTAATTAGTTTTGGATTGAAGGTTAATTTATCTGAAATTAGTATTGTGATGCCTGCTTTTTTGGTTTCACCCTGCTTGGTATATTGTTTTCCAGCCCTTAATGCTCAACCTCTTAGAGTCTTTGTGGGTTAGGTGAGTCTCTTAAATGGCACATATGGAGGGCTTATTTTTTTTCATCCAATTGGCCAGTCTATGTCTCTTGATTGGTGAGCTAAGACCATTTACATTAGGAGTGATGATTGAGAAGTGTTTATTGTTATGCATCCAGACAGTACTGGTTACTAGTTTTTGATTCATATTTATCGTATTTCTTTCTTGATTTCCTCTCATGTTAATTGTTCATTTCTTTGATCTTCTATGTAGGGTTGTCTTATCTCCCTGTATGTGGTAGTTGATTGAGGATCCTCTGTAATGCTGGTTTGGTGGTTGCGAATCGTTTGAATGTGGCAGTATCATGGAATGTCATACTCCTCGTCTATTTTAAAAGATAATTTTGCTGAGTATTGTATTCTTGATTGGAAGTTGTTCTTTTTCAGAAGGTCGATTATATGTGTCCAGGCCTTTCTAGCTTTCAGTATTGATATGGAGAAGTCCACAGTTATTTTAATGGGTTTGCCTTTAAATGTTAGTTGGTGTTTTTCCCTAGCTGCTTTCAAAACTGCTTCTCTGCTGTCCAATGTAAGCATTCATACAATAATGTGTCGTGGGGAGGATCTGTTTTGGTCTACTCTGGGTGGGCTTCTGAATGACTCAATTGTATATTAGGTCTTGAAAATTTTCATTCAGAATGTCCTGGAATAAATTTCCTAATCCTCTTATGTTCCCTTCTGTTCCTACAGGGACTCCCTGAATTCTTAAATTTCACTTTTTCATATTGTCTGAAACCTCTTGGAGATCTAGGTCATATTGCTTCATCATTATCTCTATCTTAGCTTACATATAGTTAATAACTTGTAATCCTTCTTCTGTGTCTGCTACTCGCTCTTCAGCCTCATCCAGTCTTGATCCAGTCTTGAGGATTCTATTGTAGTGTTCATTTCATTCAGCTTACCTTGCATCTCAAGGATTGCAGCTTGGTTTTTTCTGACCATTTCTAGCTGCAAGGAGAGTACAGACTCCAGATGATATACCTTTTTCTTGAGGATTTTGAGTGTGCTAGTGGTGTTAGCTTTGATATCTCTTAGCATATTAATAATTAGAATTCTGAATTCTGATTCTGACATCTCTCGAAGTCAGGACTATTTGATATTGTCTGCTGAGAGGCTTTGGTCTGTGGGATCTTCACATCCAGTGTGTTCTTTCATGTTTTGTGTATTTTTTTTGTTGAGGTTTGCCCATTGTTTGTTTTAGGAGTTGGGTTCTTCCTCCTCTGAATGTGAAGAATCTCTCTCTGATGTTTTTTTGAGGTTGAGTGATGATGAGACTCTGGCACTTTTCTCTCATTCCCTCCACCCCGCTTTCACATTGAAAGCTGGCAGGTCTGGGGGAAGGAGGTTCTGTACAGTGTCCCTCCATTGGGGGATGATGGTAGAAAATCCACACTGGTCTTTCAGGCTAGCCCAGGGTTCGGAATGCAGTTGGTGACCTACCCTGTGGGGTGTTCCACCTGTGCCATGCTAGCAGAGAGGCAGTATGCCCCCCACTGCCTCACCAGGACTCTGGCTCCCCTGCAGATCTTGCAGTGCCAGATCTCAGCTTAGAGAGCACAGCCCAAACGGCAACAGCAGATGATGACAAGCCAGATCCTGATGCCTGGCTCACTGCACTTTTGCATGACCCAAGCCCTGCTGTGCTTGCTTGCAGATCCACTGCTGCAGTGGGCAGGATGACAATATGCTACCCCCAGTGAATCTGGGGCCTGCGCTCCCATGTGGGACTTGTACAACCCCACTGTCTTGTTGTGAACTATGGGGCTAGGACCTTCATGGCGGGGAACTGGTGGCTGCACTGGTGTGCCTGCCACACTGAGGGTCTGGGCATCCCTTGTCCTTTCCTGGGTCTTGAGCCCCACCTCCTTTACTTGCTGATCCCCCTCTGCAGTAGGCAGGATGATATCGTGCTGCCCCTAGTGAATCTGGGGCTTGTGCTCCCATGCGGGACTCATGCCACTCTGTTTTGCCATGGCAAACTGCATGGCTAGGATCTCTGCGGTGGGGGAATGGCAGCTATTCTGACCACTCGCTTGGATTCTGGGTGCCCCCTGTCCTATCCTATTATCTCGAGCTCCACTGCACTTGCTCACCATTCCCATGTTGTAGTGGGTGGGATGATATGGTGCAACCCTCAGAGGGACTGTAGCCCATGCTCCCATGTGGGATCTGTGCCCTACCACTCTCCTGTCTCATGCCTCACAGCCAGGACCTCCACGGTGGGGGGATGACAGGCTCACAGCTGGCACCTTACCTGGTGCCCAAGATTCACTCACCAGTTGCTCTTCTTGTGAAGTGCTTATGGCAGGATGTTGGTGGGCTGCCAGAGATGCACTCCTCAGGGGATCTGAGCTCCAGATGCCCCACGTGAAATTTTCCCGTGGTCTGCATGATCTCTGCACTCTGTGATCCAAGGGATGGGGGATCATCTGAGGTGGTTTCTCTAGTTCTTCTCCACTATTGGTTTTTGATCTCAGCAACCTCTGGAGTCTCTCCACCCTCTGAGCAGTCCACCTGGTGCTGGAAGAATTGCTGCTGGGTTTTCTGGTGTCCCAGTTCTGTGTAGCTGACAATTTTCTCTTCCCATGGGAGCAGGTCTCCATGTTTCTGGTGGTGCACTCTCACTGACTTGCCACCCTGATTCTTTCTCCCTTTTCAAAAATTCCTCTGCCATTAGTGATATTTACCTAACCTTTGGGATTTTTTTTTTTTATATACCCCTAACTCTTACCTAACTTATTTCTCGTCTGGCTCTACTGTAATTGTCTTAACCATAGCTACATATATATAATTTTGGTGGCTTTTAAAGTTACATTGTTCAAAGGATTTAAAAAATTAAGTAAAAATGTTTTGGTATACTTATTTATATCTAAGGAACTTTTTTTACTCAATAAGATGATAAGGTGGTTCCCCTGGCATTGTACTTGTTTACAGATGAGAGTGCTAATAAGATAGAATCATAGGTCAAACACAAGGTCAAAAGAATTCTTACTATACAGCTCAGTTCGTAGAGCGCTACTTTGCACTCTCTAAGGCCCTGGATTGGATCTCCACCATGGTAAAAATAGGAGAAGGAAATGGTAACCCACTCCCAAAACTGTCCCCAAACAATCAGCCATTGAATACCCTGTGAATAGCAGAGAAACACTGACCTAGTGCTGAACATGACGCGGTGTTGGGGAGTGTTTCATTCTGTTGTACAAAGAACATAAATCACAAGAAAGTCACAGCACACATTTTGACTGCAGCATGGTCCATAATCTTGTTTGTGAGATTCTCAGAAAAATATAGGATTACAGATAAGAAAGGAGTAAATTTAAACTAAAAGGTCAGATAGGTTTTTACTAAGCAAGGTTCATTGCTATTTTAACTTTTTTTTTTTTTTTGATAGTTAAGGGCTGAGCCCAGCTACTCACACATGCTTTGCAAGTGCTCTTCCACTAGGCTAAACCCTCCTCCTTTTTTTTTTTTTTTTGACTCTAGGTCTCACTTATGCAGGCTGCCTCTGGCCCTGAACTTGTGATCTTCTTGCCTCAGCCTCCTGAGTTGCTTATAGCAACTGGTTGCTTATAGTAACTGGTTGTCTAGATCTGCTTATAGCAACTCAGGAGGCGGAAGTAGAAGGATCATGAGTTCAAGACCAGAGGCAGCCTGGGTAATTTAGCAAGACACCGTCTCAAGATAAAGTATAAATAAATAAAAATGGACTTGGAATGTAGCCCAGTGGAAGAGCATTTGCAAAGTATCTGTGAGGCCATGGATTCAACTCCCATGTGCCACAAGAAATAAAAATAAAATAAAAATAAAAAGGGCTGGAGGTGCAGTTCCATGACACAGTACCTGCAAAGTATGTGCATGGCCCTGGGTTCAGCCCTGCAATACCACGGAAGGAGGAAGGAAGGAAGGAAGGAAGGAAGGAGAGAGAAAAAAAAGAATACTGTCTTTACATAGACAGTCACATAGACAGATACCAAAATTTTTGTTAGTTATATCAAAATTCTTGACTGTCAGCCAGCAAGAGACTTATACCAAATTCTGGGGTAAAAGTTTCAGTGGCAGTGAGAGATATGCAGCTCAGCGATGCCACCTACCTGAGAAGTTCCCCATTTGAGAGCTCCAGTCAGGTTAATCTGGGTCCTTGGCTTTGTCACAGAAATGAACTTCAGGACAAGTCAGGGAGTGAAACAAAATTAATGTGTTTAATAGTACATGGACATGGGCCTCTCGGGAAGAGAGCCCTTAGATGTCTTTCCAGTGTACAGGGTCCCTAATCCATTTGTGAGATTTAGGTTAAACTCAGAGGTCACATGCATTTTGATCCTAAGCATGTTGTTGTTGTTGTTGTTGGGTGCCATTGAGTGGGTGTCCGACTCATAGCGACCCTCTGTACAACAGGGGAAACACTATTGTCAGTGCTTCTCTGCTGTTCATAGGGTTTTCAATGGCAGATTGATTTTTGGGAGGGGATTGCCAGGTCCTTCTCCCAAGCCTACAGCTTCTGGTGTTCCCAGGCGGTCTCCCATCCAGGTACTAACCAGGCCCGACCCTGCTTAGCTTCTGAGATCTGACTGGATTGGATGCCACAGGGCTACAGCTGCAGGTTCCTAAGCATGGCTTGCTACAATTTTAGCACTTTCATTTAAAATATCTCTCAAAATAATGTCTGTATGTAGGCAGTCCTCACAGTAGTTTTCTTGATAGTTATGTCAGAGTCCTTGATTTTCAGCCAGTGAGATTTAAACTAGATCTTGGAATGAAAACTCTTTCCTTTTTCATGACCCCTCAAGTTTCCCTCTCTTTCTTGGTTCAAGAGCTCTTTTCCCTTTCCATGTCCCCTTAATTTTCCCTGTCTTTCTATTCTGCCTCACTTCTTTCCTTCTATTTGCAACCTTATAAAAGTTGTTTTTAGGTTTAAAGTATACAAAAATAAGATCTCGACTGTTACCCTTAGTTTAGATTGATGTGTGCTTCCTGGCTATGTGTGGTTCTCTAGATCTAATAATAATTTGTTAAAGGTACCTTGCCCAGTGATTATCACATAATAACAATTGTTATCTTCTTTATTTCCTACCTTTTCTTGTCTGACATCACTTCCTAGCCTTCTTACCCCTTCTTTTGAATCATTTTAGCAAAATTCTAGGCTGTCTACAAAATTATCTTAGTAGAACTTTCACTTTGACCTAATTTGACTTATATTAATTTGTCAACACTTGATTACTTGGGACAGATTATTGACATTGTGTCCTCTTACATCAAATCTCTACTCACTAAAGATACTTCCTCCTAGATATCTTTAGTAGAGTCCCATAAAATATATTTCCAAAAATATTACTAGATGCTAGGGGTAAATTTTTCATGATAATTTTAGGGGATTTTTCTTGTTCAATTCTCATGGAAGCTGTAGGAATATATATGTTTTGAACTGTATGTAAACTAGTAGATAAAAATCCAATGGGGGGGAAATATGTATGAGGGTAGGGTGGGGAGGGAGAGTTTATTTTACTAAAGTAGTCATAATATTTTATTTTGTCCAGTAGTCTTTCATGATTATTTGAATACTTCCTGTAATACTATGTTAAGACTACAAAGAACATTTCTGGTTGGTTGGGTAATACTTTGTGTTGCTACTGTGGAGATTTCTTCCTGAGAGTGTAGACTCCTTGAGGCTGCAATGATGTATGTTATAAACTTCTTTTAGGTCTAAAATATTCATTTACTAAAATATGAATAGTAGAGAAACACTGTCAAATATAGTGCTGGAAAATGAGCCCTCCAGGTTGAAAGGCACTCAAAAGATGATGGGGTAAGAGTTGCTTCCTCAAAGTACAGTCTACCTTAATGATTGAAATGGAGAAAGCCCCAGGGATCTCCATTTGCTGATGTGGCAGGACTCAAAGTGAGAAGGAACAACTGTAAACATCCATTAATAATTGGAATGTGGAATGTATATATTATGAATCTAGGAAAATTAGAAATCATCAAGAGGGAAATGGAGCACATAAACATCAACATTCTAGGCATCAGCAAGCTAAAATGGACTGGCATAGGCCATTTTGAATCAGATAATCATGTGATCTACTATGCCAGGAATGACATATTAAAGAGAAATGGGATTACATTAATCATCAAAAAAGACATCTCAAGTCTTTCTGAGGTACAGTGCTGTCAGGGACAGAATAATATCTATAAGCTTAAAGGAAGGCCAGTTATTACACACTCATCACTAAGACTACAAATGAAGATAGGGAAGATTTTACCAGCTCCTAGAATATGAAATAGATCAAACATATAATCAGGATGTGCTGATAATTACTCATGACTGGAATGCAAAAATTGGACACAAAGAAGAAGGCTCAGTAGATGGAAAGTATGGCCTTGGTGACAGAAAGAGTGCTGGGTAATTGCATGATAGAATTTTGTCATACCAATGACTTTTCATTGCAAATACATTTTTTTCAACAACATAAATGGTGACTATATACACCAGATGGAACATACAGGAACGAGATTGACTACATTTGTGGAAAGAGACAATGGAAAAGCTCAATGTCAAAAGTTAGAGCAGACCAGGTGCTGATTGTAAAACAAACCGTCAGCTGCTCACATGCAGGTTCAAACTGAAACTGAAGAAAATTGAAACAAATATATGAGAGCCAAGGTATGACTTTGAGTATATCCCTCCTGAGTTCAGAGACCACCTCAAAAACAGGTTTGCTGTGTTAGACACTAATGATTGAAGATCAGACAAGTTGTAGCATGACATCAAAGACTGTCTAAAGAGACTCTGAATCTTGTCCTTGAACATCAAGCAGCTAAAGTAAAAGGAAGACATGGTGAAGTTAAAGAACTAAACAAGATTTCAAAGGGCAGCTCAAGAAGACAAAATCAAATATGATAATGACATGTGCAAAGAGCTGGAGACAGAAAACCCAAAGGGAAGAACATGCTCTGTTTTTCTCAAGTTTAAGGAATTGAAGAAAAAATTCAAGCCTTGAGTGCCAATAAAAGATTCTACAGGGAAAATATTAAATGACACAGCAAGCATCAAAAGAAGATAGGATCGCCGGGCATGGTGGTGCATGCCTGTAATCCCAGCAGCTTGGGAGGCGGAGGCAGGAGGATCGCAAGTTCGAGACCAGGGGCAGTCTGCGTAACTTAGCGAGACCCTGTCTCAAAAAAAAGTGAAAAAAATGGGCTGGGGGTGCAGCTCAGTGGTCCAGCACTGCAGAGCATGCAGGCATGAGGCCCTGGGTTCAACCCCTAGTACCGTAAAAAAAAAAAAAAAAAAAAAAAGAAGAAGAAGAAGATAGGATTCACAATCATTATACCAAAAAGAATTGATGGGTGATCAACCATTTCAAGAGGTTGCTTATGATCAGGAAGGATGAAGTGGAAGCTGCCTTGAAGGAACTGGCAAAATACAAGGCTCCAGGATTGATGGAATACAATAGAGATGTTTCAACAAACAGATCCAGCAATGGAGGTATTAACTAGATTATGCCAAGAGATTTGGAAAACAGCTACCTGACCAACTGACTGGAAGAGATCCATACTTGTGCATATTCACAAGAAAGGGGATCCAACCAAATATGGAAATTATTGAATGGTATCATTAATATCACATACAAGTAAAATTTTGCTAATGATCCTTCAAAAGCAACTACAAGAGTAAATAGACAGGGAACATCCAGAAAATCAATCTAGGTTCAGAAAAAGGCATGGAACCAAGGACATCATTGCTGATGTTAGATAAATATTAGCTGAAAGCAGAGAATACCAGAAAGATCTGTTTTATTGACTATGCAAAGGCATTGACTGTGTGGATCACAAAAATTATGGCTAACATTTCAAAGAATGGGAATACCAGAACATTTAATTGTACTCATGAGGAATCTGTACATGGACCAGGAGGCAGTCATTTGAACAGAACAAGGTAGCATGGTCTGGTTTAAAGTCAGAAAGGTGTGCATCAGGACTGTAACCTTTCACTGACCCTCTTCAATCTCCATTCTGAGCAAATAATCTGAGAAGCTTGACTTAATTATGAAGAATGCATCATTAAGATTGGAGAAGACTCGTTAACAACCTGTGTTATGCAGATGACATAACTTGCTGAGTGAAGAGGATTTGAAATATTTACTGATGAAGATCAAAGAACACAAACTTCAGTATGGATTGCACCTCAACATCAACAAAACAACAATCTTTACAGCTGGGTCAGTATGCAACTTCATGATAAATGGAGAAAAGATTGAGTCTGTCCAAGATTCTGCTTTATTTGACTCTGTAATCAGTACCCATGGAAAGCAGTCAAGAAATCAAAAGACACATTTCATTAGGAAAAGTTGTTGCAAAAGACTTCTTTAAAGTGTTGAAAAGTAAAGATGTCACACTGAAGACAGGTGCACCTGACTCATTCCATGATATTTTTATTCACACCATATAGTTGTGAAGGCTGGACATTGAATAAGGGAGACAGGAGGAGAATTGATGCTTTTGAATTATGGTGCTGGAGACAAGTATTGAATATACCGTGGGCTGCAAAAAGAACCAACAGATCTATCCTAGAAAAAGTGCACCCAGAGTGCTGCTTGGAAGCATGGATAGCTAGAATACTTAATGAAACTAATATCCAAATACTGAGTTTCTTTTAACAGATTTTACATTTTAAAATGCAGGTTATAATACTCAATTATTCTGAAGCTACACTTTGAAACATTACCCAAATCTCTTAAGTTAAAAAAAGAATAATACACACATGCACATACACGTCAGGATTCCAAAAATATGTATACACATTTTAAGAGATGCTATCTATGTATTACTTTTTGAAGTTAAATTGAGTTGTAGCAATATGTAGCATCACCAAAGTATGGTATTAATCAAATGAATGGTAGTGTCACCATGCATTCTTAAATAGTAAAGTGTAAATTTTTCATCTCAAGGTATGTGTACATGCTTTGGCACCCTCTGTGGGTGCGTGTGTTTGTGGAGATGGGCTGTTTTGTGTATACATATATGAAACAACACATGTTGAAAGTTGAAACTACTTCCTTTAGTGGAGATAGCGGCCAAGGTGACATTAATTTAGGAACTATAGTACTCTTTCCTGTCTTCATGCCACAAAAAAATGTCTAGTCAAAACAGTTTTCCATTCAGTATGTGCTATGGCCATAAAACTACTCTTCCCCTCTTCCTTGGCTTTCCAAAATATAATCTGAGAAAAATTCCCTTAAATTGCTATGTGACTTTTTTCTTCTTTGTATTTATTTATTTATTTATTTATTTATTTATATTTTTTTGTGGTGCTTGTGATTGGACCCATGGCCTCATGCAGGTAGGCGAGTGATCTACCACTGAGCTGCACTCCAAGCTGCTTTTATCTTTTTGTTTTGTTTTGTTTTGTTTTGAGACAGGGTCTGGCTAAATTACACAGGCAACCTATAGCCTGGAACTTGCAATCCTCCTGCTTCTGTCTCCTGAATTGCTGTTATTACAGGGCCATGCCTCATGGTGCCTGGCTTATTATGTGGCTTTTAACAGTCTCTATTTCAGTTTGGAGATCCTGCTTTCAATTTTGACTAACTGACAAAATTAACAGTGATGATATAGGTCAGTCTGAAAGGCTAGAAATCCTAAATTGATGTGTCATTCTTAAATACAAACAACACAATGGTGTTTTTTGTTTTCATTTTTTTTTTTGAGTCATTACATCTTACAGTCTTCACTAGTTTTATACTTCCTATTAATAGAGATTTCTAACATTAGATGTATGCTTTTGGAATGTTTGCTCTCATCTTCTGTCCCCGCTTAAAACAATTTTATGTTTTAGAGAGGGGTTACAAGAAAAGGCAGAGCCTCATAAGCCATGTGAATAAAGATAAGAAGACATATTGTGGTTTATGATGTGTAGATGCCCACCTGGAGAGCAGGGAATTTAGGAGCAAAAAGCAAAAAAAAAACCAAAAAAACTAAGAACCTAAGTCAACTCAGAAGTAAGCTTTGCCTAGATAAAGTAAGGATTTAACTTAGAAAGTTAGTCTTTATGACTCCCATTTGTATGTGTCTTATCCTGAAGCACCATTTGGTTTAATAAAATGTAGATCTAAGGCTGTTCTTATCAGTTCCTTACGAGTTAATTATAAAGGTTATATTTTCAGAGGACAAAAGCATTATTCATTTGCCTGTCCTTGTTTTCCAGGTTTATCTTGCAGATTATGGACTTTCCTACAGATATTGTCCAAATGGGAACCACAAACAATATCAAGAAAATCCTAGAAAAGGCCATAATGGGACAATAGAGTTTACCAGCTTGGATGCTCACAAGGGAGTAGGTAAGTTTCTTTTTTCTTTTTCTTATTTTATTTCAGAAGAATGATTAGAGTCAAGAGTAATAAAGCTGCATGAAATGACCTTTGCATAGTCTAGTTTGCAAGTGTAAAAGTACTGGTGAGATTTTTATGAAATGTAGTGAATTCCTGTTATACCAGTGCATATTCTTCTAACAGTGAATGGAGACAGACTGTGATAAATGAGGAAAGAGCAAAAGGGCGTCAAGTAAACAAAATTTGATGTTCATTTCACCCAGAAAATCACTAGTTTGTGTATGTTAACCTTAACGGTCAGTGCTGAATTTTTTTGCTGTAGTGAATAGCACAGATTTGGTAAAGGTGCAATATGAACAGTTATTCCTAATTTCATTGTACCCTTATCAGAGCTTTAGAAGTTATCATCTCTCCACAATAAGAATATCTCTTCTAAAACTAAAGTGTTAACTTGTGGAAATCTCGCCTAGTCACCTTTCATATATCTTACTTATTTAAACTCACTTTGATGGTATTGGAAACACATTTGCAGGTAAATTACATACATAGTCCTTTTATTGGATATCGATTGTACTGCCTTGCATTCCAAGGCAGACTTAATTCAACAATTCCCTAATTAGTTAAAGTCATAACCTATGTCTTGTATTCATTTACCATTAATTAAACCTTAGCTGTTTATTACTCTGCAGTCCAAATCCAATAGTCGACCCAGAAAGCCATGGAAATGAAGTAGGAGGTCAATATTGAAAATATATGGTGCTGAGGCCCTCTGATAGTTGCTTTGTTCACAATCAATATAGTCAATGCAACTGTACTTTCTTAGTTGCTCTGTCAGCAAGACAAAAAGTCAATTCTAATGTTATGCTAGTGAAAAAATGGTGATTATTGAAAAACTTTGGCTTTCAAAATTGTATTCTTTGTAAACTTGGTTTATAAAAGTACTTCCAAATATGGTAAACCAAAGAAATAAATTTTAAACATCTTTAAAGGGACTACATTTTCACTAAAAGGCAATTAGACATTTGCCCTGGTTAATAGTTGTCCACCTGTTACCCTAAACTAATACTTTCTAATGAGTTTTAGTTGGCTCAAACAACTGTGTATTATTGCCTTTTCTATTAAAAGGGCCATTGACCATGTAATGTAGAGGGTCTTGATCATTTTCCAGAGCAATTGAAACCCACAGTAGCTTAAGGTAGGCTGATGAAAAGTGAAACAAATGTGTCAGTTGTATACCTTCTTCCTCTGGGAAGAATCTTAACTTACAAGTTTTCTGAAGCAGAAGTTAGCTTTGACACTCCAGACAGCAAAGGAAGTCACTACATTTTTGCTGAATATTGTTTTGTTAGAAGTAATGATCATTCAGAAATTTAGTTGGGTGGTGTAATCTTTCGGCATTTATATTGTTAACCAATGAACATTTAAAGCTAAAATGAGACTTGGATTTAATTGAGAAATGTAAAATTCAAGCGCTGATTGATAGTTGTTTTTTTAACTGAAAGTTCTTTGACTCCCAATGAATTTAATTCTTCACCTTTGTCAGATTTATTTTGTGATATCTACTACAATTTTCAAGCTCGGTGCCATGCCGTACACCTCTAAATCCCAGTGACTCGGGAGGCTGAGGCAGAAGGTTTGCAAGTTCAAAGCCATAGGCAGCTGGCATAATACAGGAAGACCCTGTATCAAAGTAAAAAAATAAAAGTAAAAGTACCTTAGTTCAACCCCTCAGTACCACTAAAAAAAAGGAAGGAAGGGAAGGGAAGAAAGGAAGGAAGGAAACAAAGGAGAGAGGGAGGGAGGGAGGAAGAATTTTCAGAAACCTAAGAGTACTATTTACCTAGTATTATAACTGGAAATTTATCATAGAAGCATTGGACCAGTTTTGTTACTAATGATTCTAATTTATAGTTGGGCCACTTATTAGATATGGTGGCTGTAATACTGATTGAGTCTGGTTTGGGGACTAACATAACTAAGAAACCATTGTAATTACTGTAACTGTAGAAAGAGTAGTGGGGCTGGGATTTAGCTCAGTTGGTAGAGCACTGCACTGCAGTCTCTGAGATCCAGAGTTCAATTCCTAGCACTCCAAAAATGGGAAAAGGGCCTGGCAATCCACTCCCAAGGCAATCCCGAAATAGCCATTGAAAACCCTATGAGGGTCACTATGAGTCAGATACCCAGTCGACACACCTAACAACGACAACAGAAAGAGTAGTAGAGTTGTTACATGTTGGTCTGGCCAAAGCCTGGACAGTGGTATTTCTGAAAGTTCTCTTCGATTAACTGTGGAATTTAGGGTGGTGGTTTCACTGTGCTTTCTCCATGAAATATTTGAGCAAAGTTTTATTCTATACTCCATTTAAAATTTTTTTCTCCCTTAAGTTATCAATGCATATAAATAATCTACTTAGATTTTGTCACTCTAGGACTTTGGGAAGAAGGCTGAACTCAGAATGATCATAGAAAGATGATATTATATCCTGAAAGGAATATTCAAGAAAGAGCTTACATTAAATATATTTTAGTATTTGCTGAAAAGTTTTATGCTGGATGAATATTTATTTTTATCATAGGTTGCCCAGGATTGCTGTAAAATAGTAGATTCTCTTAATGCATGTTAACTAGGATCTACTTTAAACTTATCTATATCTACATGTAGATATAGATATAAATATATACTTGTGCACATAAATATACATATGTACATGCACATATAGATATACACATATATTTGCTGAAATTTTAATGTGTAGCTGTAGTCTGTATATGAAATTGAAGATTTGATATTTTCAAGTGTTTGAATACTGTTCATGTCCTAATATTTTATATTTAATTTTTCAAAGTAAGGTATTTCAGTTTAAGATTTTATTAGAAATGTAGTGATCATTTAGCCATATCTAAAAATCAGAATAAACAGGACCATAAATCCTAAAAGTAAATGCAGAAGGTCAGATCATCTATATTCATGTGTTTATTTTTAGCGTAGTCACTAAGTAGTTTAACTGCAGAAAAATCTTTTCTATACCAGTTCAACTATGAGAGCAAATAAGTAGTGAGGAAAGATAATGCAAAAAAAAAAAAAAAAAAACCCATAAAGAAGCTGGGTTCTGTTACACACCTATAATCTCAGCAACTCAGGAGGCAAAGGCAGGAAGATTGCAAGTTTGAGGCCAGAGGCAGCCTTCATAACTTAGGAAGACCCTATCTTAAGATATAAAACAAAAAATGGGGTGCAGCTCAGTGGCAGAACACTTGGAAAGTATGTGCAAGGCCCTGGGTTTAAGCTTCAAGTGCTGTAAAAGTAAATAAAAAAATAAAAATTAAAAGCATAAATATAAAAAAATAGAGTAATCACTATGAAATATAGATAGTTGCCAAATCATTTGCTATGAATCAGGTATGTCTGTGTCTGGTCAGGGCAAGGGAAATACTCAGGCTTTCATGTGAAGCTCTCTTGGGAGTTAGCCTCCAAAAAGAGACTGTTAACCTGATCAGACCTGTCTGGTCTCTTCTAGTGGTTTTTGTAGTGATTATTCAGAAACTGAAGCTACTGCTCATTTTTCTGTGGATTAATTGGGTTTTTATAATGAAGGAGCTTGTGTAAGGTGCTATTCAGCCCTCTGACCCAACTGTTTTCTAATTCAACTTCATGTTCAGGGTGGATAGTTGAGAGAAAAAGAAAGAAAAATTATTTAGCTATTAGCTTGTTTTATTATAAACCAAAAAATATGCATAAAAATATATAGAGATGGACGGACAACAGGACAAATGGATAGATAACTATTCTTGGAACAATCCCATATCTATATATCTACATTTTTTTTAAACACTGTGGTTATTATTCCAAACTCAGTTCTCTTGTGTAACCTAAAGGTATTTTGTAAGTGGCCAAATTGCTTCATTTAGTATAAAATTTGATTAATGTATTTGGGGCTTATTTCTTACATTATTAATTTTTACTCATCATAAAAACTAGATATATGAACATTGACATATTTTATTATCGTTGAATGATAATTAAAGAGAATTATATCAGTCTCTAATATGCTATTTTAAAATTTGTTACACTCTTAGAAATGTTAAGAAGCAATATTTGGATCAATGTGTGATATGGATTTTTGTAGATTTTTCTACTCACTGAGGCATGCAGTCAATACCTAATTTCTCTAGAGATATACTGCATTTAACATATTGAACTTTTTTAAATACTTCAGACCTGGGCATTGAGTATATAATACCTGTTTTAATTTGACATCATTGATGACCATAAAATATGATATCTAAATTATATTTTAAATGTCCATGTGTTTATGTAATATATTCAGTGTCAAGGAAAGAAATATATGCTTTTTTAAATTTCTGCCAGTAGCTACAGTATAAGATATCCAAGTCTTCTGTTATTTCTTGCTTGGTTTCATTTCACTTTAGCATTCCAACTTACAAAATAATATGTGAAATAAACTGAGAATGTGTTTTCTTGTTACCAAACTTGGAAAAATGGCATGGCTTACATAATACTTATCTTCTAAAACAATAATTCAAAAAGGGAACACATTTTCCCACTATAAGATATTAAGATAAGCCATCAAATATTGATATGCTATGTATTTCAAATTAGTAGGCAGAAAAATATACTGTCAATATTTTCTTTTAGATAAATTTGACTGCTACAAATTGTTGTTGTTGTTGTTGTTAGGTGCCATTGAGTCGGTATCCGACTCATAGCGACCCTCTGTACCACAGGGGAAACACTATTGTCAGTGCTTCTCTGCTGTTCATAGGGTTTTCAATGGCAGATTGATTTTTGGGAGGGGGTTGCCAGGTCCTTCTCCCAAGCCTACAGCACCTGGTATTCCCAGGCGGTCTCCCATCCAGGTACTAACCAGGCCCGACCCTGCTTAGCTTCCGAGATCTAACGGGATCAGATTCCACAGGGCTAAGGCTGCAGGCTCCTGCTATAAATAGTCTTTGGTTAATGGATAAGTTATAATGAAGATAATTGCTCCTATGTGGCATACACTTATTCTTTTTATTTTATATTTAGATAGGTCTTTTTCCCCCCTTTAAATGTCATTTATTTAATGATTGCTTACTGGCTAAGGGAGTCAGACACTAGAAGAAGGTGTGGTGTTTCAAGTCACTTAAGTGAACGGTCACCAGGGAACAGACCCTTGCATAGTATTGGCAGTTCTATTCATTCTTTTCTGCAGGAACAGAATGCAAAATCTTCAACAAGTTACCACGTCCCGCTTTCCACTGTGGTGTGCGTGATTAATTTCTAACATTGTACACATTTCAAGTTCACAAAATCCCAGTCCACCCACCTCAACGTAGGTTTCCTTGCTTTTGTGTCTGTAAATATTTGGCCTTTTGTTTATAGTTGGGAGAATATTTGCCATCTGGAGACACAAACATAAAGATTTTTGAGGTACCCAGATAAACCCTGAAGTGTTTTACTTCACATCAAAACTGTAGAAAAAAGTATACGGAGAAGTTTTCCTCCTGGTCCACTTTGTTCTCTCTTGCCTTGGTAGGTAAACTTTTATTAGGTTTTCTCATGTGTATGCTTTCCGTGTTTTTCACACATGTGAATAATTAAGAACATACTCTTTCATTGTTTCCTTCCTTTCCTTTCCTTTCAGCAGGTAAACAGGACTTTTAAAATTTTTAAAGATTTTAAAGATTTTAAAATCTTGGCTTTTTAGTTGAACTATTTGATTAAGAATACAAAGATGGGCAAATGTAAAGAGTATGTTTGCTCTGTCAAATAACTCCTCCTAATCTCCACACAGTCATGTTTTACAACAACAACAACAAACAAACAAAAACAACTATGACTTAGAATTCAAAAGGTGTTGGAAAAAAAAGACAGTCCTAGGTTTAATATTTTATTTGAAATATGCCACATTGCATAGTACTTTCCTATGTTGTTTCCTTTTTGAAATGATAGTAAATGATGGTGTGTTTGTCAGACTTTGCATCACTGAGACAAAATGCCTGATCTAAACAACTTAAGGGGGAAAGATTGGTTTTAGCCCACTGTTTCAGAGGTTATGGTCTCCAGCCCTTGGCGTCTGGTGAGGCAGAACATCAGGGAAGTGGGAACATATGGCAGAGGCTGCTCACCTGGAGGACAGGCAACACAGAGTGGGAATATAGGAAGGGACTGCAAGATGTAGCCCCACTGAACGTGTCTCCAATGACCCACTTCCTTCTACCAAGCTCTACCTCCTGCTTTTCCACACATCCAAATAATGCCATCACAGTTATGAATCCATTAAGGGATTGATTAGCTCAGAACTCTCACAATTTAATGACTTTCCAAAAGCCCATAGACTGGCAACCATGTCCCAAGTACATGAGCCCTGGGGGACATTTCATATTTATGCCGTAACAGGTGGTCACTGTAATTTTTCTAGCTCTTTATACATCCCAGTTGACAAAATGCTGAATTACATAGATTGCCAGGGGAAAACTAAGAACAAACTTCAAATTTGTCCTGCAGATAGTCACCATTACTTTGTCTAGTGAACATCTTGTTCCAATATTTTTGGCTTCTAATCATTAATAACCACATGTATTTTGAGCATTTACACCTTGTCTGCTTGAGGCAGGTGTTTTCAACTTGACTTTATTTTGTACCAACCCCTGTTTTTTTTTCATAATCCATAATATTTAAGAAACAAAACAAAACAGAAAGCACTTTAGGCAAATAATCAGATCACTTTGGGGATTAACACATAAATTTTTCTGTCTCTTCAGTTCCTGTGGTGACTGGGTCCAGTTAATTTTACTGTAGTTTATCTTTAGACTAATGTCCAGTTTTCTGAAGTGACATCTTTATTCTTGTACCAGCTTTGAAGAACCATTTAACTCTTTATAAATATTCTTACTAGAGGCCTTCCTTTATCAGAATGTAGTAACTTAAAAATAGTTTTATGAAAGGATGGTTGCATGGAAAATTTTGTCAAAGATACAGCTTACACCTCCAGATACACGGCTTGTTTATTCATTGTCCAGGCAAATATATTTGTGTTAGTATGTGTTCTAGTGTTTTAAGTTTAACTTTAAAGTTTTAAATTTAAGTAGGTAGCTACTTTGTTAACTATAAAAGTAGTACAAATAATCTTGGTCAAGGGATGTTAAAACTAGTGATGGAGGCTAATAATTATTTGAGTGTGGATGGGATTTGGATTCTGGAAGACGTGGACTTCAGTGTTGGTATCTGTCAGTTTTTGGTCTTTAATATTGAGTGTGTTATTTAACCTCTCCAAGCCTCTATTTTCTTACTTGTTGTTGATAATAATACTTATACTGTTCAAATGATTTAAAAAGTTAAATCATGTAGAGTACTTGGTACAGTAACATGTCTCTGTAAATCACATTAAAAAAAAATTTTGTTTTCAGTACTAGGGTGTTGAACCCAGGGCCTCACACGTGCATGCTTTGTAAGTGCTGGACCACTGAGCTGCACCCCAGCCCCCCCCCTTTTTTTTTCACATTTTTTGAGACAGGGTCTTGCTAAGTTACACAGGCTGCCTCTAGTCTCAAACTTGCGATCCTCCTGCCTCTGCCTCTTGAGCCACTGGGATTACAGGCATGCACCATCACATCTGGCTCAATTATTTTTGTTTTAATTATGCATTCCAATGTCAGCTTTTTACTGAAATAGAGTTTAAGTCCCCATTTGTGATTTTATTATCATTATTATTGGCAATACTTTATTATTTTGAAGCAAACAATTGAGAACACCACAGACTATCAGTTAAAAGAATAATTTACCTTGCTCTATATTAGTAAGCTCACTAAAAGTGGGTGCTAAATAATATTTGGAAACTAATGTGAGAAAGTTTATAGGAAAAAAATTTTTCCCAGTGCTTGGGGGTAGAACCCAGGTCTTGCACATACTTTGTAACTGCTCTAATACTGGCCTGCACTCCCAACTCACTTTTAGTTTATTAATAACAATTTCATACATTTCCAAACAATAATAAGTAAAAGTTTAATTTTGGACATCTATATGAAAATTTAATGATTCTATGAGTTACCAGAAGAACCTGAAGAACATTATATATTATAATAAATTGCAGCCATAGCACCCTAGCATCCAATCTCTCCTGATCTTAGAAGCTAAGTAGGATCAGCCTAGTTAGTCCTTAGATGGGAGACTGCCTGGAAATACCCAGTGCTGCAGGCTAGGGAGAAGGACCTGGAAATCCACAGCGAAAACAATCTGCCACTGAAAACCTTATGAATAGTGGAGAAGCACTGACATAGTGCCAGGTGTGGCACAGTGTTGGAGAGTGTTTCTTTCTGTTGCACATAGGGTGGCTGTGAATCAGACTTAATAGTACCTAACAACAACAACAACAGCAACAATAAATCATACAAATATGTCCCCCATGGGTCAGTTTGCCATACTGTTCAGGTTTGCATGTTGCTGTAATGCTCAAAGCTGTGCCACTGGTGTTACAGACCCTAGCAGGGTTACCCATGGTGGACAGGTTTCAGGTGAGCTTCCAGGCTGAGACTGACTAGGGAGAAGGACATCACCAACCCACTCCTGTAAACAATTATCCATTGAAAACCCTATGAATAACAGAAACACAGAAAGATGTGCTTGACTCATGCCATAGTATTTTCAGTTGCATCATCTGGCTGCAAAAGCTGGACCTTGCATAAGGGAGGCAGGAGAATTGATGAGTTTGAATTATAGTGCTGGGGATGAATGTTGAATATACCATGGACTGCCAAAGGACCAACAGATCCATCCTAGAATAAATGCAACCAGAGTGTTCCCTGGAAGTACGGATGGCTAGACTGTGTCTTATGTATTTTGGACATGTTGTCAGGAGGGACCAATTCCTGGAGAAGGACATGATGGGAAGAGTGGTGGGTCCATGAAAAAAAAGGAAGACCTCAAGTAGATGGACTAACACAGTGACTGCAACAATGGGCTTAATAAACATCAGGTGCCTGGTACAGAGTTGGAGAGTGTTTTCTTCTGTTGTACATAAGGTTGCTATGGGTTGGCCCAATGGCACCTAACAACAACAACATACAAATATGTGACTTCAGAGAGAAAACAGTCCATAATATATTTTCTATCTAAATGAGTGAAAATTTATTAAAAGAACTATATACCTGGCATCGTTGAATTTTAGAGCTAAAAAATATAATAATGGCAGGGCTAGATTCAATCTCTACTCCATGGATTCTTACTCCAGGTCTCTTTCCAATTACGGCTTTGCTTAACATATTTTTAAATGAATTTGAAAATTGTATAATAAAAGAAACAAATTTCAAATGAAAAGTTTTAAAATTGATTTTATTTTATTTATTTTTTTGTGGTACTGAGGAGTTGAACTCAGGGTCTTGCACATGCTAGGCAAGCGCTCTACTACTCAGCTATACCCCCAGCTCCCCAAAGACATTTTTTAATAGTTAGATATGAATAGTCCTCTTCAAGTATGATCAATTCTTTTTTGTGTGTATGTGTGTGGTACTGGGTTATTGAACCCAGGACCTTGCACATAACTTCACAAGCACTGTAAAACTGTGCTACATCCTCAGCCCCTTTTTATTTTTATTTTATTTTTTTTTATTTTGAGACAGGGTCTCACTAAGTTGCATAGGTTGCCTCTGGCCTAAAACCTGTGATTCTCCTGCCTCAGCCTCCTGAGCCACTGAGATTACAGTGTGCCAGCACTTCTGCCTTGATCAATTCTGATGTAAATGATACACAGAGAGTGTAATATTGTCTTCTGGAATATTGTTTTCTAATTAGTTTAATAGTTATTAATGATTATTTTTCCTCTGAGGAGTAGATAGAAAGTAGACATAATAGTTATTAGAATCAAATATTTTACCTTCCCTAAAAGAAGTCGAAGTTTTCGATTTATTTCTTTGAGAGGGAATTTCAGGAAGAGATATCTACTCAGAAACATTTTTGATATGTTTATCTCACTCCTTAATGGTAGGAAAGGGTGACTATTATTCTTTTTAACATTATAGGTATTTCTATAGTACTTAGTGGAAACAGAGGTAAAATGTTTACATAACTATACTTATTAATGTATATGTGCAGTAAAAGAAAACAAGTAAAAGACTGAAAACTATTACAGTGTATTTTAATAGGTAAGACCAAACTATAATAGTGAAGTAAAGTTAACTCTCAAAGGACTATTTTAAATGAAGACCAGTTTATGAAAGATTGGTTTCAGAAATCTAAATGACTTGTCATTACTTACAGCTTCATATCAATTAATCCCTCAGTTGGGGGGTGGGGGAAAGTAGCTGGGAAGGTTCATTCCATTCTAATTGTGATTGTTTTTCCTCAAAGGGCCTCTTGTGTGTAGCCTGTGTTGTCCAAACAGGTGCCAGAATTATTTTCTGAAAATTAGAGGATGTGAATTTTTTTTAAGTGGTGGTAATCAGGAATTGCCATTATGGAAAGGGGACTGTGAATACGTCAGTACAAATGGAACCATTCCATTATTAATGGGAGATTTATTACTGAAGAAATCACTACAGAGCAGCATGGTAGAGACTGTGTTTTTATTTTAATATGAGAGCCAAGTCTTGCATTAGGACATTGTTGAAGCTTGTGCAGAAAGTAAACGGCACCCATGGGACTGTACCATTCTACTGGATTTAAGGGCCTTTAATAATCCAGTACTCTAATAGTCGTTAAGATAGAGTATGTGTAAGAGCTACTCTTGTCTTCTGCTTTTATAATAACTTATGTATGCTAACCCAAAGTAGATGTGATGTGCTGGCAGCATTGTTCTTAGTAGATGACTTTTTAAATTAAAAACTAAGTTCACTGAGTGACTTTTCAGAGCTTATTTAATGAAAGATAATAAAATAGGATACCTGTTTACAGCAGGTTTAACTGCCACATATTGCTTTTAAGCGATTATATATCCCTACATAGGTGAAGATTCAAGTAGTGGAAGAAATGTAAATGCCATCCTACTGTTTTTATAATAATTGGAAATGGTTATAAAATGAGTTTATTTTATGGATATCTGCTAATGTTTCACTCATTATTTCAGTGACTCATTAACAAGTATCTGTTGTATTTGATGTTTCTTAGGTTTCATTGTCCATCTTTTGATATAAGGCACTTTAATAAAAATATATAAAATTATGTTGAAATTAGTCTATAGCATGTAATAGTTTGATGTAGGTAGTTTGAAATAGTTTTAAAGGGTCTGAAAAAATTTTAATATATGTTTGATGAAAAGCCATCTTATATTAAATTTTGAAAGCCTCCATTTACCAATCCCCTTCCCACCCCCGTTGCTTCACTTTCATATTTTCTATTTGGGATACAGGACCAGAATTTTAGCTTGGTCCTGCTCAAGATATCAGAACATTATATTTGTAATATTTTACAACTGTGCATCCAAAGTAGTAGACATACACTTTTGTATAATACAGAAATCTTCAGACAGACTTGTTTTTTAAGACTGCACACTAGATGGCAGTTTTGTCATATTCTTCTGACTTCAAATGCTACCACTAGTATAAGTACAACAGGAAAGGCCATCAATGTTTAGTCTGCACTCAAAAGGTCTCTGCATGACCAATGCAGACCCCATGGACTTCCTGGAACATATGTTAGCAATTTAGCTGCAGACATTTATTTCTTTGTTTTACTGCTTGGCTCTTTGAGAAAGTGTTGGTGCTGGGTTATGGGTTGTCTGGATCATGTCAGAGGCCATAGGGATCAAGTTCATATGACAGGCCAGACTAAGGAAAGATGAAGTTGGAGGAGGTGAGGAAACTGACCCTTACTTTCAGCAGCAACAAGTCATTGCCTGTCTATGGACTAGGGCCAAAGCCTGGGCATTTTAAGTTTTACTCCAGCTGAACAAACAAAGCACTTTGCCCATTTTGCTTTTGCATATTTCATCAGTAGTGTTTCACTCAAAGATTTCTGTATTTCTCAAGAACTTGCTTATCCACCCCTCTTTCTCTCTTAATGCTTACTCTACAGCCCCATCCAGAAGAAGTGACGTTGAAATCCTTGGCTACTGCATGCTGCGGTGGTTATGTGGGAAACTTCCCTGGGAGCAGAACCTCAAGGACCCTGTGGCTGTCCAGACTGCTAAAACAAAGTACGAATTTTCAAGTATTCCGTCACTCACTGCAGCAGGTCTGAAGGAATACATTAAAGGGAGCCAAGACCCCAGAGAAGGTTGCCATTCAGCCACCATGACAATGAAAGGAAATTTAATTTGAAAAGTATTTTTTATAAAAACAATTAACAGACATAAAATTAAGATAACACCTATAAAATCATATGCACTTGAATTACAATGCAAAATATAAAGTGTACTATATGTTTCCTTAAAGGGTGTTTTCCAGAGCTTACATTCTAGGTGGTATGTGTAAGGAGAGTATTTTCAAATTAGCATTGCACCAATGTATGACAGTAGTCTAAGCTTGGTGTGATTGATATTAACTGTGCAAAGTAACAATGTGAAGTGGGACAAATAGGACTTGTATTTTTTTTAGGTGAGAACAACATACTTCTTATTCCTGTCTCAGAGGGAGTATGTTTTGTTTCTTAAGGAAGAAACAAAAATTTTATATGAGCTCTTTGTATGAGATAATATTGCAACCACATAAACATTTTTAAAATTCTGTATCTTTATCACCCCTAGATTCCATTAACATAAGAATTAGGTCAGTCTTATAACAGGGTGTGTTACTATTTTACTGTTCTTTCATTTGTCACCTGTCAGGCCTAAGGAAAAGTCACTTGGATGTGGTACAGAGCATACCATGATATGCTCAACAGCCGTTTATCTATAGATATAATTTCACAATTAGAAAGGTAGCTAAGTTTTAAGTAGAACAAGTCACAAAGAAGTGTACAAAGAGGGAGGTAAGTTATCCAAATAAATTAATCTTAAAACTCAGTATAATATCAGTTCTTAAGAGAGAAAGGCTAGGCTGCAGATTCAAAATAATACATATTATATTTGTAAATATTGATATACATTATCCAAAATATTTTTCCATTTGGAATCTTGATCATTCTAGTTCTTCATCTAAAATAACACATTATGTCAGTCAATGTTAAGACTATCTAATCAGTTATGTACTGCAGCAGTTGATGTGTCCATAGTAACCCCATGTAACTGATGTTCTCTAACATGTGGGTCAAGCCAAAGCACAGAAATGGGCAAACAGTTTTGGTATCTAGTTTTCCAACTCCATTTATCAAATGTGAATAATATACTTTATTTAAAAGGCTAGCATTTTATTTCTAATGATTATAGGCAAATTTTTCTTTTAGTAAGACTTAATAATGATTTAGTTTAATCTTGCATTAACATGTAGAAGTATTCACTGTAGATATCTATAATGAATATGTCTACATGTATTCATGTATACTAATAGGGCATCATGTAAAATTATTGTTGTTGTTGTTAGGTGCCATTGTGTTGGGTTCAACTCATAGTGACCCTCACAGGGTTTTCATTGACTGACTGTTTTGGGATTGCTTCAGGAATATAAGACTTTAGTAAGTTAAATATAGCCTCTATTCACATTTTGGGGATTTTAACATATGTTAATACCTTTATTTTTATTTGACTAATAATAGAAACCCATAAACCAATAAAGCCAATCTATTATGAAGTATATAATTCAGATAAACTGAATTTTAACACTTCAAAATTTAACATTTTAAGCATTTTCAAATTCAAACTTCTTATGTAAATCATAATGATAATTTATTCAACTTGGTAAGAAGGTATATGAATTTCCCCATAAAAGCATTATTGCATATTCAACCACAACACTATATTTCTCATATACCCAATGATTTTCCTGACATGGGTGCTATTA
>VMDO01009741.1:0-75545 GCA_007922755.1 Pedetes capensis
ATTCTGTGGAGGTTTCCTTGACTCTGTTAATTGTTTCTTTTGCTGTACAGAAGCTTCTTAATTTGATGTGGTCCCATTTATCTATTCTTGTTGCAATTTCTTGAGCAATTGGGGTCCTATTAAGGAAATCTTTTCCAATGCCTATATGATGGAGTGTATTGCCTATCTTGCCTTCTATGAGTTTTAAAGTTTCTGGTTTCATGTTGAGATCTTTTATCCATTTTGAGTTAACTCTTGTGTATATTGAGAGATGTGGATCCACTTTCATTTTTCTGCATGTGGACGACCATGTTTCCCAGCACCATTTGTTGAAGAGGCTGTCCTTCTTCCAGTTTACTTGCTTTGCGGTTTTGGAGAATGTATAAGGTAAACTATGGACTTTGGTTGATAACAATGAATCAATGTAGGTTCACTGGTCATAACAAATACATCATTCTGGTGGAGGATATTGATAGTGAGGGAGATGTGTATGTGAGGGGGTAGGAAGTATATGGTAATGTACTTTCTGTTGAATTTTCTGTGAGCCTAAAACTGCTTGAAAAATAACACCTATTAAAAATGTATATCCCCTGCTATTTCTCAGATTGCATCAAGAAGAAAGGCTCAAATTGCTGGCCTCTGTGATAGTCATCAATGCTATTCATATTCTGCTTCTCCTCCTTCTTGAGCACCTGCTAGGATGACACTTGTTGACACCCTCTTGATGTTGTGTGTGCCCATGTGACCGGCACAGGCAATGAAATATGACACATCGCCTCTGTGGAAATCTTCAGGAATTAGTGCGCAATTTGCCGTGTTTCTTTTTCCCACAGCAATGACTAGAAGTATTCTTTATGGTGGAAGCCATTGGTGGGTCTCTGAAAAATCTCTAGGGCAGAGGCTTTCACAGAATTGACATGAGGAAGTATCTTAAGACCCTGAGAGGTGAGTTTTTACTGGAGCATGATCTAGCCTGTGCTGACAGAGACAGCACCTGATATGGTACTTCTGGTGACCCTTGAATAACATTAATAAAAGACAAAGGGAGTTAATTTTCAATCTGTAATTGAAATAAACTACATTATTTATTTGAAAATGGAAGTTGGAATAAAACTCAGCTTATACTTTCAGATGTAAAATGTTTCTAGTAATTGTGTTCATTTTCTAAAAATTTCAAAAGCCATTGCTTTCAATTTCTGCCTATATTTTGTAAAACTTTTGGTGTTAGAGAAAGTGCTAGTGTAACAATCCATGTAAAAACATGTTTGTTATATAATGCAAGGAAGGAATGATGGAAAATATAGCAGAGTTTTAGTGGGTGGAAGTATCTTAGCACTTTGCTATTGTGAAAGAATATTTCTCATATGAATTTGAAAGTAGTTAAAGCTGCTTGAGAAAAATATCTTTTCAGATTAGTTAACCATAGGCAAAATGGTAAACTTTTTTATTTAGTACTCAACCTCCTTGATTTCCTACCTATGATTTTCCTCCTTCCTTTTTATTATTTTGCAAGAGGAATATATGAATGTGTTCATATTTTTAACATGTTAAACCACTCGAAGTATAAGGTTATGGGCTGTAACATCTTTTGCCTGTGTATCTTCCCCATTCCTATCTCTTTTCTCAGCAGCCCTGGTCCTTATATCTTTCTCATTCAAATCTTTTGCACCCTGGCCCCAATTCTTTCTTCTCTTTTGTGGAAAGGATGAAGAGATAAAAGAGAGGATAGAAATGAACACCTATAAGAGAAGTAGGTCAAACTGGGGGTGGATTTTATCAAATGCCAACACATTCTGAATATAGGATGGCTGATACATAAAAAGAATGGAAAGTATTAACAGATTAATGTTTTTTTTTACATGAATCACCTACCCACCTTCTTCCTTTAGAGTACCAATAATAAGGAACATAGGGAAATTTAAAGAAAACATCAAAATTAAAAGATGGACAAACAGTATTGATATATTTTCTGCATTCTGTTTGCTCTTCCTTACTTGTATTTCATAGTTCTTGAAATCCAGTGACCTGGTTTTGGCTACATATGTGTGTGTGTACACATACAGATATACATATATGCACATAGTGTTTTACTCTTTGTGGATATTGTTTCTCTCTCTCTCTCTTTCTTTCTTTTTTTGTGGTACTGGGGGTTGAACCCAGGGCCTTGTGCTTGCATGCTCTGCAAGTGCTGGACCACTGAGCTGCACCTCCAGCCCATTTTTTTAGGGTTTTTTTTTTTTTTTTTTGAGACAGGGTCTTGCTAAATTTCGCAGACTGCCTCTGGTCTCGAACTTGTGATCCTCCTACCTCTGCCTCCTGAGCCAATGGGATTACAGGCGTGTACCACCACACCCAGCTGGATATTGTTTCTTTAAACTAACTTATTCAGAGCTATGTGACTACAGTTAGTCTTATTTTTTGTTTTCTTAAATTATTTTGGTCTAACAGACTATGCAATGCCATACTCCAGTAGGCTCTTCTGCTAACTACTTATTATGTGTTACTTTTATTTTCTCCACAAGACAGTTAGTGCCTGGAGGCCCTTGAGTCTGAAGTGTACTTTTGCTACACAAAGTGTTTTGTTCCTGTCTAGAAGATTTACTAGTTTTTCTCTGTAGATTACATTTTAGCTGTTCTTCAAGATATGTTTTGAATCCTATTTCCTCTATTGAGTTTTAAAAACTTATCTAATTTTTTTCCCAGTTGTGTACTACACAACTACATATCTGTGATAGGTTAAATAATGGCACTCCCTCAATGTCCACTTTTGCCATAGTTTGGATTTGAAATGTGCCCCAAAGGCCCATGTATTAAAGGTTGGTCTCCAGCTTGGTGTTACTGGGAAGTGGTGGAACCTTTAAAAAGTGGGGCTTAATGGGTCTCGTGGCCACTTGGGGCCAGTTCTTATATGCTGGGATTAGGCTATTTTGGAATTGTTGTTGTTGTTAGGTGCTGTTGAGTCATATCAGGCTCATAGTGACCCTCATAGGGTTTTCAATGGCTGACTGTTGTTTTGAGATTGCCTCAGGAGTGGATTGCCAGGTCCTTCTCCCATTTTTGCGGTGCTGGGAATCAAACTCGGGACCTCAGAGTCTCCAGAGCTGCACTTTACCATCTGAGCTAAATCCCAGCCCTCTTCTGGAATAGTAAGATAGTAAATTTTTGTTTTAACCTACCAGGTTTGTCGTAATTCGTTGTAGCATCCATAGGAAACTAACGCATCATATAGCCTTTATGATGCTTTAGGTCTGTTCTACATAATTTAGCAGTTAGTGTCAATGATCAGTAATTTTACTATGAATAAATTTTAGACTACAAATTGCTGGTAGATAGGAATGAGAGTTTCACTTTTTTTTTTTTTTTTAACCCTCTATAGTGCCTATTCCGGTCTTAGTAGGTATTCAGCTGTTTGGGAGTGAATTATAACTTTGATGCATAAAAGGGAACTGGAGAAGTGAAGGGCATTTGGAAAAGCATACACAATTCAACAAACTATGTTTACTTCCTTGCAATCAAATTCCAATATTTTGCTTTTGAGCTGTGTCATATGTAATGTTAGGTACATAGCACCTATTTAATAGAGATGAACACAGAGTATTAAACAAACATTTGATGCATTGAGCTGAATCCTGTGGGGATAAAGAAGGAAAAGAGGAGAGGAAAGCCAGATGGGTCTGGTATAAAATCTACCTTGTCAGTTTAGCTCATTTTTGTTGTGTTAAGTTAAAATGCTGCAAAAGAATATCATATTTCCAACAAGAATTTTCTTCAAAGCAAAATATATGATAAAAACAGGCAGGATGTTATAATTTCATCCATCAAATTCAAGTAACCAATATTTAAAAATCCATGTAATATGTTTAATGTTGTGCTATGGAGAAAAAGAGGTTATGGACAACTCACAGGACATGAATCCTTTCTAAAGGGCCTTACTGTCTAGTTGGGAGATTTAGGCTAACAATCAACTAAGATTACCAGGCAGTTTATCATATGCTATATTGCATGATTCAGGTTTTAGAGATTATAGGTATTTGGAATTGGGGTCTAGAAAATCAATTATTCACCAATTTGCCAATATTTTATTAAGAAATATTTGGTTCTCTATGAATAATAGTTTGGAGTATGTAACTTAATAGAGCCTGCAGCTGTAGCCCTGTGGCATATGATCCCATGAGACCTCAGAAGCTAAGCAGGGTTGGGTCTGGTTAGTACCTGGATGGAAGACTGCCTGGGAACACCAGGTGCTGTAGGCTTAGGAGATGGACCTGGTAACCCATTCCCCAAAATCAATCCGCCACTGAAAACCCTATGAACAGCTGAGAAGCACTGACAATAGTGTTTCGCCTGTTGTACATAGGGTCTCTGTGAGTCAGGTACTGACTTGACAGCACCTAACAACAACAGTTTAATAGAAGATAAGGGAAATAACTAATATGAAGATGGATTAAGTGGTAAATAGGAGGGGGATGCTTTGTAGTTAATAAATGTTACTGTTACTTCTGAATGAAAGAGGAAGTGGGATCATGAATGATTTTAAAAAGTAAAGGTATTATTTAGAAGCACATTGATAGATGAATGGGCCTTTGAGAAGGATAGAATATTCTAGGTTGCTGCATGAACAAGAGCACTGCACAGATGAAAGGGTATTTTTAGAACGTGGAGATGGAATAAAGGATGTGTGAAGGATATTGTTATTTTCCTACTGCTGTGATAACAGATTACTACAAACTTAAAGCTACACAAAATCACTATTTTACAAATTCTACAGGTCAGAAATCCTACACAGGTCTCACTGGGATATCCAGATATCCACAGGGCTGGGTTCCATTACAGAAGCTTCTGGGAGTAATCAATTTCCTTACCTTTTCCAGCTTTTGAAGGTCAACCTATAATTTTGGCTGCAGGCTCCCTTCCTCTGCCTTCAAAGCCAGCAATGCTGCATCTGTCTAATCATTCTTTATAGTCATATCTCCCTCTTGACTCTCTTTTACCTCCTTCTTCCAGTTTTAAAGACCCTTGTGATCACATTGGGGCCAGAGAATAATCCAGAATAATCTTCCTATTTTCAGGTCAGGCTGTTAGGTAGGTTAGCTTAGCCTTTACCAGGCCAAAAGGGGAGAATAGGGGGATTAAAATAACTCCTGCATTCAGCTATGAAGGATGATAAAGACTGTGTGAGACAACCATGCCTCCTAGCAATTGAAAGGACATTGTTTAGTGGATTCTGCTCCCTTATTGAGATGGATGACTGCTAGGATTCTTAACATTTAAAAAATGTCTGCCTCTGAGCCTATTCCTTTGAAGGAAATGGGGAGTCCAATAGACTCAGGCACAGACTTAGGTGTGAAATGTTTCTTTCCAACCCCCAGGGCTCAAATTTCATTATAAAAAACATATTTGACTTAAGATCTATGCAGTAGTAGCAACAGCAGTAGCTATTCTCTAATGCCTGCCCTTCACTTTTGGAAGATGTCCCATCTTTTAGTAAACTTTGTCTATATTCTCTAGTATAACTTCTGTCAGGTATAAATTCTTTCATGTGCTAAACCCCAAAGGACCAAACTTTGCTGCTGCCAACTTCCCATACTGCTCTGCCAGGTAACAAGGCAGGTAATTGGCAACCTCAACTCCCTTTTGCTATGCAACCTAACATATTCATAGGCTCCAGTGATTCAGGTTGTGGACGTCTTTGAAGAGTCATTATTTACCTACTATGGGTAGTAAGGAGGAGCTTATCTTGCGTGGAACAGTGGCTACAAGACGAGGATGTGAATACACTGATAAGGGAAATGGGGATCCATTGAGTTTCTGAACTGTTTTAAAGATGGCTTTGGCTGCAGCACAGAAAATTGTTTGAAGGGACAAAATTGGGAAGAAACATTAGGAGACCATTACAGTCGAGTTGAGAGAGTCTAAGTCTGCCCCCATACCACTGTGGCGTCTGATCCCGTCAGATCTCAGAAGCTAAGCTGGGTCAGACCTGCTTAGTACTCGGATGAGAGACCGCTGGGAACACCAGGTGCTGTAGACTTGGGAAAAGGACCCAGCAACCCACTCCCAAAAAACAATCTGCCATTAAAAACCCTAGGAATAGCAGAGAAGCACTGACAGTACCTGTTGTAGATACGGTCGCTATGAGCCAGACACTGACTGGATGGCACTTAACAACAACAACAATAAGGTAGGAAAGGCATAGACGATCATTTTATTTGGTCTGTGGCTGCTACGGCCCATTTCCAATTGTTTTCCATCAAAATTCATGACATCATGCCACAGGATCTCAGCACGTGGTTTCGGTAATTTGGATTAATTTGTTCAGTAGATGCTACAATGGAGGATTTAAATCACGTGCAATTCACAAGGACAGACTCGATTTCTAACAAACGCCTAATCATCAAAGCTCAAGCTCAGAACGCATGACCAGCTCCAGGCCTAACAAGAACATAACCAGTGACACTAGGTCACTAGGATCCGTGTCCTTTTAAAGGATGAATAGGTACTTCTTTTTCTTTCTCTCTCTCTCTCTTTCTTTTTCTCTTTTTGCAAGCGGCTTCATGTTTTAAACTTTTCTTAAAATATTTTGCCTGTTTTGGTTTCCAAATACATATCGATTAACATTTTATAAACAGAATTAGCATGTACAGGGCAAACGTAAATGCACTGCTCGGGTCTGTCACCAGTTCAGTGAGGCCCAAATCGCAGGAGAAGGGCACAGTCGCTGTTCAGGTTTTCGCCCCGTGCCTCCTAGGGCCGAAGTCCGCTCCTCCACCTAACCTCAGTGAACAAAGCCTGATGGCTCCCCCCGCATCCAACAAGCACATCGAACGCTCTTTGGTCCTCGGACCCACCTAGGAGCCGACCAAAGTGGCCACCACCTCCGCTCTGCCAACCCCTTCGCGTAGCAGGGACAGAAGCCCCGCGGACAGAGTCCGACACCGCCCGCAGGACATGGTACGCCCACGACCAGGCTGCGTCGCCCCACTCGCCGTCACGTACCCGTGAGCACGCCGTCCTCCACCTGCGTCACTTCCGGGTGCGCCCGCCGCTTCTGTCCGGCTGGGCGCTGGAGGAGTTGGGTTCCTAGTCTTTGCACTGTCAGGCCCCACGACTGTCCTTTCCCTGTGCCTAGAGGGAGGGACATGAGTGTGTCTGGGCCGCCGCCCCCGGACGGGGTCCTGACGGGGCCACCCGACAGCCCGGAGGCCGGCGAGTTGACTCTGGGTATGTGCTAGGGTGCGGCCTGGGGGAGCCGCGAGGGGCCCGGACCCAAGCCGGCGGGACCCGCAGCCCCCTGCAGGGAGTAAATTGCTCTGGGGAGCTGTGGCCCCGGGTCGCCCCAGGCTGGCCGGGAGGGCCGGGTGGGAACCTCAGTCCCTGTGCGCAAGCGCAGTGTTGGGTGCAGTTGGTGGCCGTTGCTGTTGATGTCATTTGGAGTTTGTGTTGACTTCTGTGCGTCGTTAACTGTCCTGTGGTTGGGGATGAGTCTGATGGAAAGATGATCAGTTCTGATTGAGAAAAGTGTTCAGTACTGGTTACTCCTGAGGTGCTTTGTCTTATGGGGTGAGGTGGCGCGGGTCTGTGATCACAGCGCTCGGGAGGCTGAGGCAGGAGGATCGACGCGAGTTCGAGGCCAGCCTGGACTACACAGCGAGACCCAGTCTCAGAAGAGCAAAACCAGTCAACCAGCCAAACAACCCCAGAACTTCCTTATCTTAGAAGCTAGGTGATATGGTGACATTACTTCTTCCCTGTTCGCCCAGTGGTCTTTTCCAACCTGAATTCTAGGAGAGATGGAAGGATTCATGTCCAAAGGCATCCATGAAATGGAATGGATTAACTTGCTATGTAGCCAGACTGGTATTTATATACCATCATCTTTGGGAGAATTGAAAACATCGTCGCTCAAAGCATTTTCTGCATTCTTTGGTTTCATATGTGGGACCCTAGATGAAAAAGGTTGTGAGGCTTTCAGGCTGCCTTTTGAAAAGAATCTCTTGTTCCAGAGATGTAAGAATTACCCCAAAATGGTACTCTTAGCACTTTCCCTGGTCATGCCTTTCTTTAATGATTCTCTCCTCTTCACACCTTAATAAGTCACTTCCATAAACATGACTTCCTTGTAGTATATATTTGCAACTTGGGCCCTCTGCTAATTCTCACTTGCTCCTTTGTTTTTTTTTTCTGGTTAATTTTACATGGTTGTTTTGCACCAAACTCACATATAACGTGTGCTTAAACAAAAACTTATGCCTCGTTTTGTTTATAGTGCCAAATTACTCTCACATGAAACTCTGAAATTGCTTCCAACTATTTCCTCTCTCTTGCCTCCCCTCTTTTTAGTGTAGGGGATTTGACTGTACGATTTCCATCTCCCTTTTGTATTGGCATCCTTAACTCAGCATCTATAAGGCTAGAAACTTCCAGTTTCTTATTGTTCCAACCTATCTGTCCCTCTACTGTTACACCACTGCCCCAAGATAAAGCTCCAGTCATGCCATTCCCCTGCTCAAAGTCTTTAAGTGGTTCCTCACCACTAATTAAACAAAGATCCAGACCTGTAAACTTGGCGCTCCAGGGCCCTCACAGACTGGCCACATGTTGTTATAACTTACTGTTGCTATGCTGTGTGTTATCCGCTGCTCCTGACATCACACATTACCTCTCTTTGCTAGAGCAATTTTATATTTCCACCTTTCCTTGTGTTGCTTCCACTCTTGTCACAGAATGATTATCCATTTTGGAACATTTCACCAGTAGATTTGTTAGTGGCAGTATAAATTGATGTCATCTCCTAGGAGGACAGTTTAGCAATGTTCATTTAAAGACTGCAGATACCTTTTGCCCCAACTGTCTCCTAAGAATTTATAATGCATGTGACATCAACATGCATCGGTTAGCTAAGAAGGTCACTGCCGCATTAGCTGAAATAGCAAAAGGTGAAAATAATCTAAATAACCCATCCGTAGGTGACTGGTTAAACAAACTATGGTGGAATTACATTCTGTAAAAATATATATAGTACTTCCATATATGTTGCTATAGAAAGGTATTTCAGATGCATATTTAAGAGAAAGGCTGTGGTAGTGCACGCCTGTAATCTTAGGACTTTTGAGGCTGAGGCAGGAGGATCACAAGTTTTAGGCCAACCCAGGCTACATAGCACGAACCTGTCTCAAAAATCAAAACAAAAATCAAAAACAAAACAAAACAAAATTAAACGTTTGCAGAACAGTTTGAGTTATATTTCATTTATAATTCAAAGACTGTATGCATGAATATGCAAACATGGTTTCTGGAAGGCTATGTAAGAGACTCGAGTAACTGTATTTGGAATTGGGGGGAGAAGGAATGTTTTTACTTTACAACTTGAGCCCTCTTCCATAGTGTTTTAAATTTTTGTGACTAACTTTTAAAAAAGGGAGAGGAAGAAAAGAATGAAAGAAAGAGAAGGAAGGAGGGAAAGAAGGAGGTAGGATACCCATTCTTGAAACCTCAGCTCAAATGCCCACACTTCCTTAGGAATCATTATTAGACTTCTGTAACAGTTTGTTTCTATAATGGTACTTGTCATACTTTGAGTCCCCTGTATTATTCCAGAGAAGATGATTTACCTTATTTATTGTTATAACCTCAGAAATTGATACATGGTATAGATGTTCAGCAACTGTTTTTTTCTTTTTCAGACTCCTTTAATCTATTGAAAACTATGAATCTTCTGCTTTGAAAAATACATATACAGAAGTTTGAATATGTTAATATTACTTTACTGTAGATGTTGTCTTATATTGTTGTTGTTAGGTGCTGTCAAGCTGGGTCCGACTCAGAGTGATCATCATAGAGTTTTCAGTGGCTGATTATTTCAGGATTGCTTTGAGAGTGGATTGCCCTGTCCTTCTCCCATTTTTTGTGGTGCTGGGAGTTGAAGTGAGGGTCTCAGAGAGCTCAAAGCAGCACTCTACTAGCTTAAAAATACTTTTTGTTGGATGTAGTGGCACATGCCTGTAATTCCAGCACTTGGGAGGTTAAGGCAGAAGGATCATCAGTGTGAGGCCTGCCTGGGATACTATCTCAAAAAATCAACCAACTAAACCAAACAAGAAGAAAGCAAACAAAAAGCCATCCACTTTTTGAGCACTCAACTCACTTTGTAGAGAAGGATAAGGTGAAAGTTTAAGAGAAATGAATACTTCTAATTGGAAGGATGGGTGTGTGCTCGCAACTCCACTGTGGGTCTCCTTCCTCCCACCATTCCCCAGCCTCCTTTTAGTACTGTGGCAATTAAAGAGCTTCCTAAATTTGATTTTTGCTTGGGGACAGGTTTAAATGACACTTCTCCAGATGAAGGGCTAATAGATGACTTGACTGTGGAAGACAAAGCCGTGGAGCAGCTGGCAGAAGGATTGCTCTCGCACTACTTACCAGATCTACAGAGATCAAAACAAGCGCTCCAAGAACTCACGTAAGCTAACAAAAAGCCAGATATGCACTCCTTGCCTCTCAGGGGTAGTCATAATTGCCCGGATAGTCGCATACACTTTCAATATTTTGTAACATTTAATCATCATGGGGTATTTCTGTACTTTTCAGATGGGAGTAGAGGACCACCTAGTAATCTAAATGTAAAAAGTGAAAGAATTCCCCTGAAGTGTTTGATTTCTTCTGAGAAGTCCCCTAAATCTTATGTAGCGTCTGTGATTAATTTATGAAAGTTTCCCTTACTGAGGATGTTTGTAGGGTGTGTGTACAACTGTTTCTGAGTAGAGCTGAAAAATCGCCTCCATAAAAGTCCTTCTTGTTTTCAGTTGCTAGTTCAAATGAGTTGTCAGGATCCTTAAGTATCTTTTTTGAGGTGACTTATTCCCAGTAAATAACTCTACTTGAAAATAAAGGATTGGAGGATGTGCTAAGAGAGTAATGAGATAAGGTGGAATGGAATCCATAGGGTAGGATCAGTGTACAACAATATACCCTCTGACTTTATCAGATCCCACTCAGAGACAACAGACTTATCTTCTGCTCATCCTGGGTCAGAATTTCTCTGAATCACCCCAGCTGGCCTGTCTGTCATTTCTTTCTGTGGTGGCCAACTTTAAACTAGCTATGAAATGCTTCTGTGAACAAATACAATATTCTTTCTTCCTTCTCAGTCTGTACCTCTTATTTCCTTTCCTTATTCCATTAGTGAAGACTTGCAGTAAGATGTTGAATAGGAACAGTGAGAAGGACATGACTTATTTCTGATCTTAGGAGAAAAATATCTAGTTTCTTATAGGTGTAAGATTAGCTGTAGATATTTTTAGGTTTCGTTATTGAGTTGAAGAAATTTCTCTCAGTTTGTTGAGCATGTTTTTGATCATGAATGGATTTTGGATATTGCCAAATACTTTTTTCTGCATAAATCAAAATAACCATGTGTGTGTTGTTCTTCAGCCTATTGATCTGGTGGATCACACCAAATGATTTTCAAATGTTGAACCACTTTGCATACTTGGCATAAGTACCACTTCATTGTAGTGTCTTAATATTTTTTATACATTGTTAGATGCATTTGTTAATATTTTGGTGAGAACTTTTGTATCTATGTTCATGAGAGGTATTGATATGTAGTTTTCCTTCCTGGTAATGTCTAATTTTGGTTTTAGGGAAATAGTAGCCACAGAAAGAGTTAGGATGTGCTTCTTTCATTTCTACTTTCTGAGATGATGGAGAATTGATACTTCTGTATTGTTTGGTAGAAATTAACAGTGAAGACATCCAGTCCTGGTATGTTCTTTTTTGCAAAGTTATTACTTATTGCTTCAACTTGTCTAATAAAGACAAACCTACTCAGATTTTCTGTTTCTCCTGTGTGAGTTTTGGTAGCTGTGTCTTTCAAGGAATTAGTCTCCATCTAATTTACTCAAATCTGTGGGTACAATAGAGTTGTTGAATCCTTGTTGTTGTTGGGGGCTGTCCACTCATGTCCAACTCATAGCAACCCTCATAGGGTTTTCAATGGCTGATTGTTTCAAGATTGCCTTGGGAGTGGATTGCCACGTCCTTCTCCCATTTTTGCAGTGCTAGGAATCAAACCCCGGACCTCAGAGACTGCAGAGCAGCACTCTCCCAACTCAGCTAAGTCCCAGCCCTGTTGAATCCTATTATCCTTTTAATGTCATGAGATTGGCAGTGATGACGCCTTTTTTATGAATGATATTAGTAATTTGGGTTCTTTCTCTTTTTCTTGATTGATGTGGCTAGCGCCTTATCACTTTTGTTGATATTAAAGGTTTTGGTTTGATTGATTTTATTTCCTTTGCTATTTTCTAGTTGTAACTTCCTCTTTTTCACTTTCTTTATTTATCTTAATATGGTTGACTTGCTGAGTTTTCCTGTCCTCCATTCACCTTCTACGATCTCTAGTCTGACCTGAAGGAGGAGAGACTTGTGACCTATACAATATCCAAACTCAGTGTTGAATGGTAGACATGTAACTGCCCTTCAGTGTTTTCATTGCTATTTCTTTTCGTCATTGCTATTTAGCACAGTTTTACAAGGAAATCACATATTTTTCTTTAAAATATTCACTTAGGGTCATCCCCTAATATCACTTATCTCTGTGATTCCTATATTAATTGATCTGGAGAGGAATATCAGGGAAGTTGCTTTCTCTTCTGCAACAGGATTTGAATCAGAATTTTAATGCAGAAACTTTGAAGTTATCTGGCCTGACCTTCTCACTTTAGAAATGAGGAAATTTAGGTGGAGAGAATAAAACTGAGTTTCCAGGATCACACAACTGGCTGTTGGCAGAGGGAGGATTGTGGTTCCTAGTTCTCTGCTGTTTTCATCTTGCTGCTTGCTTCTGCTTTTTTACTTATCATCCTTTAATAATCTTTAGTCTTTTTAAATAATCTTAATCTTTTCCAACTCTAATAAGAAAAGTTGTTGTTCTTCATTTACTTTTTGGGAATGTTGCAGTTTTAAGATACAGAACATGGAGTTTCTTATGCAAAATTCTATAAGAGAAGTTTTTTGGGGATGATTCAGAGAGTTGCTAAAAATGACAATAAAATACTTTTAAGTGATTTCATTATTTTAGTTATTAGCATCTGAACTTGAAACAAGAACAAAAGACAAATTTAGTTATCAGAATATGGCTTTAAAATATTTTCTTGAAAAAGATTGTGCTAAACCCAAATAAGCCTTGAAGGGGCATTCAATATCCACCTTAATTTCCTACTTTTAGCGTTAACCAAGATGAATGTGATTCCTTTTAATAAACCAATATTTATGATATGTAAAGCTTATTTTGGCTGTGTGCTTTTGTTTCAGACAGAACCAAGTTGTATTATTAGATACACTGGAACAAGAGATTTCAAAATTTAAAGAATGCCATTCTATGTTGGATATTAATGCTTTGGTGAGTGTGATTTTGTTGATATAACTTAATGACATCTTGTTTTAGAAATAGTTTTTTCCTGACAGCTATGTACATATGTATGCTTAGTATTTTATCCTTGAATATTTAAGGTTTACAATTTGTCTTTTTCATTGTTGTTGTTTAAATTCAGTACTGAGGGGTTGAACCCATCACTCTGTGCATGCTGGGCAAGTGCTCTACTACTGAGCTGGACTCCCAAACTCTTTTTAAATTTGTTTTATTTTGAGATAAGGTCTTGCTAAGTTGTAGGCTGCCTCTGGCCTGGAACTCTTGACCCTCCTGCCTCAGCTTCCTCAGTCACTAGGATTATAGGCATGCACCATGGTGCCTGGCTTAGAATTTGTCTTTCTAGCAGGAAATGTTCATTTACCTTACTAGAACCTCCACAGACTTGAGTTGTTATCTTTTGCATGTTGAACTTAATTCAGCTGTGAGTCTGAAATAGATATACTCGTAAGACCTAGAAAAGAGATCTGAAAGTAAGGAGCTTTTAGGACAGTATTTTTACCGTTAAGGAAACTGCAGTCAATTACATGGATTCTTAAATTAGCATTTTACTTAATTGTGTAGCGTGTTTGTAATGCCATAATCAATTAATACCATGGACTGAAATGAATAGTTGGAGAGTGATTAGTGATATTTTTCATGTAAATAGTTGAATAGTTGAATATCATCAGAAGCTCTACAGTTTTTTAAACACAGGCTTTCTAGTATGTAGCTTAGGGTGGCCTGGAACTCACTATGTAGACAAGGCTTGCCTTGAATTCTCATCAATCCTCCTACCTCAGCCTCTCGAGTGCTGGGATTACAGGAATGCACCACCAAGCCCAGCAGCTCCATAGATTTTTAATGAGAAGAACTGATACTCTTTCTTGTATGAAAGGGAAATTAGCAATAATAAGGAGCTTGCTTCTACCTTTCTTTTCCCCTTGAACATTAGAAATAGCATGGTTTGTGTGATTTTTGTAGGGACTCATCTGTACCTCAAAAATAGACTTTTCATTGGACAAATGTCAGTTAGTAATATTTTCCTTATATGAGAATCAGAAATAAAGTCCGTACTCTAGCATTAGACAGAGGCCTGTTGCAGTAAATATGAAGTCTTCTGCTCACATCTTGTGAAGGAAGTGATAAAGGCAACACCAACCCACTTTTCTGTTCCTCACTGAGCTCATGTTGCAGCAGAATGGATGTTTGTTGAATGAATGAATATCAAATGAATGAACAGAACAGATGTAATTCTGTTGCTTCAGTCTGAAAGGCAAGCAACTGAGTCGTCTTTGTTCTCTCAGCCCTAGAATGGCCTTAATTACCATCTAGAAGCTGGGATTTAGCTCAGTTGGTAGAGCGCTGTGCTGCAGTCTCTGAGGTCCCGAGTTCAATTCCCAGCACTGAAAAAATGGGAGAAGGACCTGGCAATCCACTCCCAAGGCAATCCCGAAACAGTCTGCCATTGAAAACCCTATGAGGGTAGCTATGAGTTGGATACCGACTCCACGGCACCTAACAACAACAACAACAACCATCTAGGAATTGAAAACTGGAGATACAGAGAGGGTCTATAAGCTCCAGAGCTCATCAGACTCTGGCTTTACTTCAGCTACTCCGGATCATGAATCTCTGGACTGACCCTTCACTCATTTCCTCTCTTTCTTTTGTTCTGAGAATGAGAACAAAAGATCTTTCCCTTCTCTCCATCCATCTAGGCCTGCATTATCCTCCCATTTTCTCCTGGTGTGAGGCTTCTCTTTGACTGTGCAGGCTGGCTGAGATGTAAAGTGTGTCCTTGTAACTCCCAGGGAAGCAAAGTGTCCCAACAGAGGTTGTTCTGCTTGGTCTGACCTCAAAAGCCCAAGGAACACGATTAACCTTGTCTGTGGTCCTCTCAGGGATCTCTGGCCACAGCTTGGTTTTCCTGATGAGCAGCCATGTCTCCTAGACTGTCCTATGTGCCTGGTGCAGTTTCTCCCTTATAAAGGCAATGGAGAGTGTTTTACATTTCTTAAATGAAATTGATAGCATTTTCAGATAATCTTACTTAAAATTTAAGATTATATTACATGTTTTTAAAGCAAAAATCTTGTCTATACCTAATTTGATATAAATGTTTTGTATTTAGTAACTCTTTTGGTCAATCTGAACTGAGTCAAATGTTTTTAAAATTCTGCTAATAGTTTAAATGAAATTTGTGTAGTGAGATTTAAAACATGGACATAATTAAGGGCCTAAAAAGCTGATCAATTGAGGAAGGATGAATTATAATTCAGGGACTGACATATTTATCCACTTTGATATTTCAGTCTATTTTCTTTTAACTTGACTTTTCATGTTTAAGTTCGCTGAAGCCAAACATTATCATGCCAAGTTGGTGAATATAAGAAAAGAGATGCTGATGCTTCATGAAAAGACATCAAAGTTAAAAGTGAGTTGAAAACTCCTTCCTATTCTTTATAAAAGTGGAAGTTTGTTTTTCTTCAGTATTCATTTTTGACTTTTTATACCTCCATATGCACTAACATACTTAAATCATAGTATATTGTTTCCTTTTTAAAAATTGCCTGTTTTTGAACCCTTCCCAGCTTCTTTCCAAATAGCTTTGTTGATAGGGTCATATTGTCTGCACATGCCTGCATTTGTCACTTAGTAACAACTTGGAGTAACAATTTTTCGTTTGTTTTTTTAATAAAGGGGGCCTTAAATTACCCAGAACAAATTTAAAAGTTAAATATGAAATCTATTAATATGTATTGATTACCTCAAACCAGAGCATTATTACTTTTAAATTAGATGATAAACCATGCTTGATTGTTGTTTTGGATTTTGAATTTTTTTTTTTTTTTTTTTTTTGACACAGAAAAGAGCACTTAAACTGCAGCAGAAGAGGCAAAAAGAAGAGTTGGAGAGGGAGCAGCAACGAGAAAAGGAGTTTGAAAGAGAAAAACAGTTAACGGCTAAACCAGCTAAAAGGACGTGAAAAGTTGTGTTTTGTGTGTTTATTTCTCTATCCCCTTACTCTTTGGGTTTAAGCCTGCTTAAGTGTAGAGTGAGGTTCAGATAGTGCCTTATGCCATTGTGTATGCTTTGAAATCCTAATCCTGGTATTGCTGGCTCTCCATATCTTCTTTTGGCCATTCAAGGAACCTTCCTATCATTCAAAAGCCTTCCTAAGTAGTAAACATGTCACTTGTTTTTGATATTTATATGAAATTATTTCAACTTTTATTTAATTTTAAAATTCATTATTTGGCCTTGAATTATTTGTAAAACTGGAAAACGATTTGATTGTTATAAGAGCCTGGACTCTAAGTAGTTCAAAATTAGTACGAATGTTTCAGCCTCTTGAGTGTGGATTTAAAAGTTTCACTTATCTTATGACTTGCCTTTTCTCAGTGCAACACTGGGTTTGTGTGATTGCCTTTTCATTGCTTAGTTAAGAAGAAATGCCAATTGTTCAATCACATATACTGCTGGGAAAGAGAGAGTATAAACCTTTGTGAAGAACATAATGGAAAAATGTATACACGAGAAATAATAGCACTTTAGACAGGCTAGGTGAGCAGATGCCAGATGGATTCTTCTGACTGTATTTTCTGCTTGTTAGTGTTGTTGCTTATATAGATTTTGGGTTCAAAGTTTCACAGGGATGGTGGAGTTGTCATACACTCAAATATGTTTATACATTTATACTTAATCAACACATACTGAGATATAGTTTCTATGCTTTTAAAACTTCTTAAGGTAAAATGGCCTGCAGCAGTACCCCTGTGGTGTCGGATCCCATCAGATCTCAAAAGCTAGACAGGGTCGGGCCTGCTTAGGACTTGAATGGGAGACCGCCTGGGAACACCAGGTAGTATAGGCTTGGGAGAAGGACCCAGCAACCCGCTCCCAAAAACCAGTCCGCCATTGAAAACCCTATGAATAGCAGAGAAGCACTGACAAAGTGTTTCACCTGTTGTACGTAGGGTTGCTATGAGTCGGATACCGACTTGATAGCACCTAACAACAACAACAACAAGGTAGAATGAAATGTACCAACTACCCACTTTATAGAAAATGATAGGATTGGTGGAAAATTAGTAAATAGCTTCACAAATGAGGCAACATGATACTTTTAGTGTTTTTTCCTAGAATTTTTTCCTGATACCGTATGCAGGGACTTCTGATGTGAAGGAAATATTATGAGGTTTCATTGTTTCAAATCAAGAGTGCATTATTATACTCTCTTATTTTAGTATTATTTAATATCCAACCGGTCTATAATCTCTGTTATGTATGGGCTGTACAGAGCCTTTAAAGGTGTATGATTAGAATGTGTGACTTTTATAATCTACATTACAATTTGGTAAGCCAGACTCACTACCTCTGATCACTTAGGCTAATGGCAGAGAATTAAAGTTGAGTGCTAAGAACTGGTCTTTTTAAAAGTTTAAGTAATTTGAGTCTTTTTCTTCTTTAATGAATGAACTATGATCTCACAATTCACTTTACTTTGTGTTTATGCTTAAGACTGTAAATGTGTCTTATTTGAAAAAGCTGATGTGTTGCGCCCTGTCACTTGCTAAAACTACCTAGGGCAAGATTCACTAGGGCTTGCAGGACAATGTCACCTAAATTACTGAATGTACTCGCTTATAATACGATATCAGGAAAAGGCTATGCATTATTTTTCAAAGTGGTTTTGAACCAACTGGTTGTTTAAAATACTGGTTCCTGGACAACAGTTGTAATCTATTCACATAAATCTTTTTGTTTGTTCTGCTTTTTAATTTTAATTTTTAAAGTGTCTCCCAATGATTCTGATGTCCTTAAAAGGATAAGAACCATAGGCCCAGTGGCCGGGTCAGGGTTTCCCATACTAAGCTTTATATAATTTTCACCTGGAAACTTTTAAAAAATAATTCCAAATTCTTACTCATTAGTTCTGATGTGAAGCCCATGTATTTTTTCAGAGAGCATCCCAGATAATTCTGATGTATGGAACCAGTAGTATAGACTATCTAATGGTTTACAAGCAGTGAAATAGTTTAAAAGCAACCAATAACTTTTGGGGTTAATCTTAAGAATTCTAAACTGCTGCTTCTAATTCACAGTCAGATTTAAGGCTGAACCCTAGCAAGCAGGAAATAGATATAGAATTCTGGTTAATTAATTGAACTCTTGGGACTTGTATTAAAACAAATCATGTTTATTGAATGGATGGCAAGGCACATGTACTTTCAGGATTGTGTTACTTAACTCTTAAAGACGTTTAAAAAATGACAAAGCAAATATATGTTAGCACCTATCACTTAAAGGCCAATAGTAAATCAGAAGTACTTTTGGTAATTAAAATCTGAAACGTTAGCTGTATTTCAGTCACATAGAAACATTATTAACTGAACATGGAACCCTTATAGTTAGTCTTGCTGTGTTTTTCCCCAAATAGGGAATTGGTCAAAAAAATTGCCTTTGTTTTGAAACTATATCAAATATGTACTGAATTGAAATGATGGGAGTTCATTTTGTGTTTTACTTTGCAGCAAGTATTATGTAAATATACAGACATTGAATGTAATATAGACTGTGTCCACAATGAGTTTTTGGGTGGATACAGTTTATAAATATACAAGTTATATACTCACATACCTTTGTCTGGTTTTTATCTTATAAAGTGAGGATAACTTTTTACTCATTTAATAAATAAGTCTCTGAAGTATCCAATGTCATTTTCCAGGTACCATTCTGTACATAGCACTGGCTATTTCCCTTTCTGTACATTACTTCAAACACTCTGCTGTTTGGCTGTTCTCTCCTCTCTTCTTCCTCTTAGTGTTCTCCATGTATTTGTCACACAATTACCAGGCCACACATGAAATCCCTTCCAGAAAGATGACAGAAAGTGCTGTGAGAAGACTAGTTGAAATAACCCAACTTCATAAAGTTCTTCACTATTCTTTGAGAATAAGTATAATAGGTACGAACTGGGTGTGGTGGCACATGCCTGTAATTGCAAGTCTGAGGCCAGCCTGAACTACATAGGGAGATCCTATCACAAAAAAAGAAAGAAAGAAAGAAAAGAAAGAAAGAAAGGCTATTTCTTTTAGTGGTATACTAGAAAATGCTTGAAGAGGAGACTGGATGTAGCTTGGAGATAGAGCACTTGCCTAGCATACACAAGTCCATGGGTTTGATCCCCAGTACCACACCCACACCCACATACTCACACACAGAGAGACTTGGGCACACAAAAAGCTGGGCACAGTGGCACATGCCTGTAATCCTGAGTTTGAGGCCAGAGGCAGCCTGCAAAACTTAGCAAGATCCTGACTCAAAACAAAAAATGGGCTGGGGGTACAGCTCAGTGACAGAGCACTTGCAAAGTGTGTGCAAGGCCCTGGGTTCAACCTCCAAGTACTGCAAAACAATAAACAAAAACAAAAACCTTCAAAAGGATCAATGAACGGATAGCCTTTCAATGATGGAAATTTCCAACTGAATTATTTTAGGTCAGGTTTTAATTGTTTTTGATAAAGGAGTTCTTGGACTCCTGAAAGAAGGGCCGATGGGGATGGCCTTTGGGAGAGATGTGAGCTCTCATAACTTTGTCACAGAACTGGGTGTACATGTATTTTCCTGGGCTGATGGCTGAATGGATTTCATCAGGGATAGATACATACAGGCTGGGGTGTAGCTCAGTTGGTAGATCACCGTGCTACACTTTCACGCTTTATTTAACACGCTCCTCTAAAGCCACAATATTATTAGCATATATTAATTTACAAAATAACAGGTTTCATTGTGGCATTTTCTTATATGTATGTAATATACTTTAAGCATATTCACCCCCATTACCCTCTTTTGTCTGCCCTCCTTCCTTAGTCCCCTTCCTTTTCCCAAATTGTGTCCCTTCTACTTTCACATCTTTAAAAGAAAAATCTAGATTCTGCATATAAGAGAAAAGCCATGATTCTTAATCACTACATATCCAAACACCACTGTGCTCATATTTTAAAAGTTAGTTTTTTAGATTTTTCTTTTGGGTAAAGATTTGTTGTTAGGTGCTGTCAAGTCAGGTCTGACTCATAGCGACCCTATCTCCAACAGAATGAAACACTACCCCCACTGTGCCATGTATGGCACTATTGTAAGTGCTTCTCTGCTATTCATAGGGTTTTTGATGGCTGATTGTTTCAGGAGTGGGCTGTCAGGTCCTTCTCCCAAGTCTACAGCACCCGGTATTCCCAAGTAGTCTCCCATCCAAGAACTAACTAGAGCTGATCCTGCTTAGCTTCTGAGATCAGACAAGATCAGTTGCCAGGGTGGTATGGCTATAGACTTGGGTAAAAAGACAGATCCTATATCATATGCTTGTTCAGATTAACCAGCTCTTTACCATTTCTGCTGATAGCTTATTCATGATGTTTAGCGTAGTTTGCATGTATGTGGCTGGATGCCATCTAGTCTTCATGTTAGCATGTGGGTGAGACTAGGTTTATTTTCAAAGCCAGTAAGAGAGTGGAGCAAGTAGTTGAGGGAGACATTTCTAATGATTGTAATTTAAAAGGAACTTAAAAATTCCATAGAAACACTATGTAAAGGAAGGGTAAAAAGAAGATGGGTAAAATTGAGGATGTGGTCAAGATGGTAATCTAGGAGGAGAAAAGAAAAGGCCAAGCTCAAACTGGAAGTTCAAGGTAATGTATACTTTATTTCTTGTTGTTGTTAGGTGCTATGGGGTCATGCCTGACTCATAGTGAGCCTCATAGGGTTTTCAATGGCTGATTGTTTCGGGATTGCCTTGGGAGTGGACTGCCATGTCCTTCTCCCATTTTTGTGGTGCTGGGAATTGAACCTGGGACCTCAGAGATTGCAGAGTGATGCTCTACCAATTGAGGTAAATCCCAGTTCCCTTTAATGGGGAGGCTTAAAAGAAAAAAAATTAAAATTCATCTATTTTAGGATAAAAGTAGTAAAAGGTTGCCCCCTACTGTCACTTCATTGTATAGTGAAGAAAAGGTAGCTGTTCATTCAGGTTTAGACCATAAATATTCCTGTTGTATGTAGGGTTGCTGAGTCAGACACCAACTCAAGGACACCTAACAACAACAACAACAACAACAACAACAACAACAACAACATACTCCCCATGTGCTCTAGGAAGTCTGCAGCACTTAAATCCAGATAATGATGAGGCTGGAAAATTACTCAGAATATATAGTTGCTGAACATGCTTATTTTTAGGCTTGAGTGAGTAAGCAACTTCATGACAAATGGAGAAAAGATTGAGGTTGTCCAAGATTTTGCTTTACTTGGTTCTACAGTCAACACCCACGGAAGCAGCAGTCAAGAAATCAAAAGATGCATTGGCAAAAGCTGTTGAAAAGACCTCTTTAAAGTGTTGAAAAGTAAAGATGTCACAAAAGATGAAGGTGTGCCTGACTCATGCCATGGTATTTCCAGTTGCATCATATGCTTGTGAAAGCTGGATGTTGAATAAGGGAGACAGGAGAAGAAATGATGCTTTTGAATTATGGTGCTGGAGACAAATATTGAACATACCATGGACTGCCAAAAAAACCAACAGATCCATCGTAGAAGTGCTCCTTGGAAGCAAGGATGGCTAGACTGCATCTTATATATTTTGGACATGTTGTCAGGAGAGACCAATCCCTGGAGAAGGACATCCTGTTTGAGAGGGTGGTGGTTCAATAAAAAAAGGAAGACTCTCAAGTACATGGATTGACACAGTGTCTGCAGCAATGGGCTTAAGCACAACAAAGATTGTGTGGATAGTACTGTGTGAAGGATGGGAGAAGGGCCTGACAGTCCACTTCCAGGGCAATCGCGAAATGCCATTGAAGACCCTATGAGGGTCGCTATGAGTTGAATACTGACTTGACGGCACCTAACAACAACAACAACACTGTGTGAAGGAGTGTTTTGTTGTACATTGGGTCACTATGAGTCAGACTGGACTTAATGGCACTGAAAACACCATTGGCCATTAGAAAAGATAATTAAAGTGTAAGGGAATACTAGAAACAAAAACATGTTGATAGACCTGAAGTTTCTCCGATTTAATCATAAATTTTTAAATTTTAAAGCATTACAGGGCCTTTGTAATGCAGTGGTTAATATTTTGGACTATGAAGTTATACTAAGTATTCCTGCTTGATTTGGGGCATTGTAAAAATTGCTTACACTACCAACCTCAGTTTATGACACTATAAAGTTGGAATAATCAGACCCCAGTTTTACAAGGTGAAATTTCATGATATTTGTATATAACAAAATAGTAAGAGTTCAAATATTGGGTATTATATCTTAGAACCTTGAAGTCACATATATATGGGGCACACTTACTTTGCCCTTTTTTGTACATCTATTTTTGCTCATAGAGTTTCCATTGGCTAAAATCTATCCTATAATGTCTGCCTGTAGGACCCCCATTTGTTCTTTGCAACTCCAACATCACCTCTCTATGGTGTTTCCCAGGGCCTCGCGCCTGCATACTTTGCAAGTGCTGGACCACTGAGCTGCACCCCCAGCCCATTTTTTTTTTTTTTTTACTTTTTGAGATAGGGTCTCACTAAGTTACACAGACTGCCTCTGGTCTTGAACTTGCGATCCTCCCGCCTCCTTCTCCTGAGCCTCTGGGATTACAGGTGTGCGCCACCGCGCCAGGCACCTCTCTATGGTTTTTTTCACCACCTCCCAGAGAATTTTCCTTTAGTACTTTCATAATACGTTTACCTCAGCACTTACAGTATCAGTTATGTGTTCATGTATTTCTCAAGATCAGATATCTTTCTTAATTATCTTTCTATTCTGGCTTATAGTTTGTGTATTAGGGTTCTCCAGAGAAATAGAACTGATGGGATGTATTTCTGTACATATATATATATATGTATACCTGTAGCTGTACCACTGTGGTGTCCAATCCTGTTAGATATCAGAAGCTAAGTAGGGTTGGGCCTGGTTAGTACTTGGATGGGAGACCACCTGGGAACACCAGGTGCTGTAGGCTTGGGAGAAGGACCTGGCAACCCCCTCCCAAAAATCAATCTGCCATTGAAAACGGTGTGCACGGCAGAGAAGCACTGACAATACCTGTTGTACACAGGGTCGCTATGAGTTGGATACTGACTCGATGGCACCTAACAACAACAACAATAACATATGTATATATACACACACACACATATATACACACATATACATATATGCATACATGGGGGAGGAATTTAAGGAATTGGCATACGTGATTGTGGGAGTTGGAAGTCTGGAATTTGCAGGGCAGGATGACAGGCTGTAGACTCAGGGAAGAGTTGATGTTGCAGTTTGAGTCCAAAAGGTGGGCAGAATTCCCTCTTTCTCAGGGACTTCAATGGAACAAAGGCCTTCGACTTGTTGGATAAATCCCAATGGTAACCCCTGTATTATGGAGAGTAATTTATCAATTTGCTGATTTTGGGGATCTAGTGACATTTGAACTGGAGCAGAAAGACTCTAGTGATCCCTGAGAAATTCCAGCACATTTTGTGTGAACTCGGTACCAACAATGCTGGGCAGCAGAAAGTAGCCTTTGCCATCACCACTATTAGAATGGGTGGGGGGTGAGGATAGGCTCATGTGGTGTTGAGGAAAAGCTGACATCAACCTCACCAAGAGTGCCTGAGAACTCACTGAGTCATGAGGTGGAAAGTATGGTTACTACTCTGCAGCATTCATGCAAGAGCAAGATCTCAGGGTTTAAAAAATTTTTTTTATTTTTTATTTTTTTGCTATTGTTGCTGAGAATGAAACCTGGGGCCTCAGGCATGCTAGGCAAGTGCTTTACCACAGACACAGACCCCTCAGCCCCTCAGATTGGTTCTTGAACAGACACAATGATGCAAACAATGGAAAGTTCAGTGAGGTTCTGGCCAATGGTCTGGATGACAAGCCCCAGGAAGTACTGGAGTGACTGAAGCACTGGGGCCTTTAGGTTCCAGGATAGCACCCAAGACCACTTGGGGCAGAGTCTGCACCATGGTGTGCCCAACAAAAAATACATCTAGTGGCCTCTTCTGTTAATAAATAGTTTATATACCTTAAAAAGTATACCTTAAAAAATGTTATTTCATTTAAAAAATATCTTAACATCACCATCTAAACTGGTGTTTGACCAAGTATCTGGGTACTATATTCTAGCCAGGTTGTCAGGTAAAATTAACCATCACAGTTGATTTTAGTATATATTTTGGGATTGAATTGAATCTAGTAGAAGACAGGTATACATACATCAAAAATAGCCATAATAAAAAAACTGTATTACATAAATGACAAATAATAGTATAATAAAAAATTAAATTCCTGCAATTCAAATATGGCTCAGGAGCTTGCAATCCTTGGATAATCCAAGCTACTGCTTCCATTCCTAATATATATATTTAATGAGGCTAAAAAAGTGATGATAACATGTCCAAGGATTTTGGGACTCAAATGAACTCAGAGGCAATGAATAGACTAGAGGGCAGGAAAACAGATGGCACATCTCCTTTTTGATTTATATCCTCTCTATCAACTCCAGGCTGCTCAAGTCTCTTAAAAATAGGTTCAGGGTGGAGGAAGACTATTTGAGAGCAAGCTCAACAGGTTAGTCAGGTTTTTTAACTGAAGAAACAGACAGGATAATGCTGCCATCTTGTGGTGCTCTTTGATCCCTTACAAATTCCAGAACTGTATTACTTAACTGGTAATTTGAAGTTCTGCTAAACCTTTCCTACTACAGTTTTTTAGATGAACTTTTATTTAAACAGTGAAATGTTTGGAAGCTAGTTATGTGATAGGATTTAAAACTACATTTTTCTAACTTTTTGAGTCTTCTAGGTCAACATTGGCCTTGAGAGTTTTTTGTTTTGTTTTTTCCTTTTCTTCCAATCACAGCCAGTTTGTCTGTCTATCAATCAATCAATCAATCAATCAGTCAATCATCTATCACCAGCCATGCCCAGAATCTTCTAAGAAAAGCACCTAAAGATCTTGTTTTGGGTGAAGGTCCTGGGAATTCTGTTTTTTTCACCTGCCTTAGTTGACTGCACCTGGGGTGGGCACCTGGCCTAAGGGCAGCAGACCTGTGGGCCAGTCAGGGAAAAAATTACCTGGTTAGAGAAACTCTGCCTAGCTGGAGGCTATAGCAAATCTCACTGGCCGGTTCAGTAAGTCTTGGGAATATGCACTAGAATACTTCTTCAGAGAATCAGCCCTTTAGTAATTGCAGAAGTGGGTAGACAGAACAGCTGAATGTTAAGTAGGGAGGGGCTGGGATCCATGAACTTCAACCTCTTTTGATAAGGGACAAAGTAATCAGGCCCTTTATTAAAATGCTGTGGATCCTGGGTGGGGCTCTGGGAGATTTAAGTGCTAGATTTTTCTTAGGATTCTGTGGGATTTGATTAGTGGGCTAAGTTTCCTGTTTCTGACATTTCCACAATACTTTTATTTTGTGTGATACCATCTCCTGTCCCTTGCTTCTTTCATTTATGAGATAATCTTAAACTATGACCATTAGTATTTTCATTATTTTTGGGTAGCTCTTGCATGTTATATTCTAAAAAGGATTAATGAGTTAATAATAGGGTGCTTCTGAGGGGCTGATATATTTCTATGCCTGCTAATGCAGGAATTCAAGGAAGAAGATATCTATGACCAGCGCCCGGATTCGATCCAGCTGTCAGCAATACACCTGCCCTTTTACTATACTACAAACCTCATGTGGGTAGAAACAAATTCTGATTTTTTCCCCCCAAATGTATGCCCAGAACAGCACACATAGGGCTTACTTGACACAGCAGGAGAGGACTCAGAGAATATTCATCAGATGAGAGGCTGACAACTGAGTGAATAAATTCTCAGCCCCCGTCCTCAATGTCTGATGGGCAAATCATAACCCTTGCTCTCCTGTGAAGTCTTCTCTCTTGCAGTAGAAGGAGGGGTCTTGGATGAGATAATGTTGTTGTTAGGTGCCGTTGAGTCGGTATCCAAGTCATAGCGACCCTACATACAACAGGCGAAACACTATTGTCAGTGATTTTCTGCTGTTCATAGGGTTTTCAATGGCAGATTGGTTATTGGGAGCGGGTTGCCAGGTCCTTCTCCCAAGCCTGCAGTATCTAGTGTTCCCAGGTGGTCTCCCATCCAAGTACTAACCAGGCCTGACCCTGCTTAGCTTCCGAGATCTGACGGGATCGGATGCCACAGGGCTACGGCTGCAGGAGGATGAGAGAATGAATATATGTGAATAATAGAATGAATACGTGCTCATAATATGTATTTGTGTATTTATTTATTTATTGCAGTATTGGGGGTATTGAATCCAGGATGCTCCATTACTGAGCTGCACTCCCAGCCCCTCTTATTTATTTATTTATTTATTTATTTATTTATTTATTTATTTATGGTACTTGGGGGTTGAACCCAGGGCCTTGCACATACTTTGCAAGTGCTCTACCACTAGGCTGTACCTCCACCCCATTTTTTATTTTTTATCTTGAGATCGGGTCTAAGTTTTGCAGGCTGCCTCTGGCCTCTAACCTGCAATTCTCCTGCCTCAGCCTCCAGAGCTGCTGGGATTACAGGTGTGCACCACTGTGCCCATCTCTTTTTATTTTTTATTTTGAGACAAGGTTTCTTTAAGTTGCACAGGCTGTCTCTGGGCTCTAGCTAAAGATCCTCCTGCTGCAGCCTCCCAAATTGCTGGGATTACAGGCCTGTACCATGGTGCCTGGCTTAGAACATGGTTCTTAACTCTGAGTCTGATTTCACAGCCACCAATCTCAAACCAGCTAGCAAGCAGACACTTCTGTTTCTTCCTGCATGCATCCTTCCTATCAGAACCAGGGCTTCTTAGCTGGTATGGAGAGGAGGGAGGGACAGGGAGTGGGATGAAGCATTTTGGAAATAAAGGGGACAGAGTATTTTTATTTATCAAAACTTTGGGACATACTCTATTGGCATTTGGAGGGGGGGAAGTGAGCATGCCAACCTCTTGTGCTATGTGGACAATGCTATGCAACAATTAGCTGTCTTGAGTCCTACACAATTTTTCTGGAACTCTACACCTTATCCCAACATTCAAGTATGCAATTTTTTTTTTTTCAGTACTGGGGGTTGAACCCAGGGGCTTGAGCTTGCATGCTCTGCAAGTGCTGGACCACTGAGCTGCACTCCAGCCCCCCATTTTTTTTTGTAAAATAGATTCAGTTTTAGTTCACATAACTGCAAATATTAAGCAATTTTGCATAGTTTTACTATATATATAAATTTTGAGGACTGGAGTGTACTTTATTTTAAAATAATTCCTCCTCCTTCTTCTTCTCCTTTTTCTCCTCCTTCTTCTTTTTCTCCTCCTCCTCCTTTTCCTCCTGCTCCCTCACCACCTCCTCCTTCTCCTCCCCCACCTCCTCCTCTTTCTCTCCCCACCACCTCCTCTTCCTCCTCACTTCCCTCCTCTACCTCTTCCTCCCCTGCTCTTTCTCCTTCTTTTTGGAGACAGGGTCTCACTGTAACTCAAGCTGGTTCCCAACTCAACCATTCTCCTGCCTCAGCCTATAGATGGCTGAGATTGCAGATGTGTGCCACCATATCCGGCTCCAGAGCCTCTTTCCTAGAGAGATTCACCATTGCAGAAAATCATCTCATGGAAACAGTGCTGCAGGTACAATTGTGTTACTGATAAAAATCTACCATCTGCATTTGTAGCGTGGTGTTCGTGGTGTTGTTATCATAGATGTAATCAGTCCTGCCGGAAGCTAGAAAATGTTGACTAAACAAAAAATTCAAAAAAAAAATTAAATATTCACAAACCAAATAAGTATAAAAGGAACATAAATAGTTACACTTTAAAGGTCTCCCCCCACCCCCCTTGTTGCTTTTTTGAGACAAAGTCTCCCTATGTAGCTGCCCTGGAACTTACTACGCAGCCCAGGCAGGCGTCAAACTTGCGATTCTCCTGCCTTCGCCTTAGTGCTGGAATTCCAGGTATGTGCCATCACTTGGGGTCTCAAGGAATTTTTTTTTTTTTAAGTGTTTGTAACCCTCACACTCCTGAAGTTCTTAAAGCTTAAACTTGCTGTAGACTTTTGAGACACCCTGTACTTATTATAAAAAGGGGCCCCCTCTCTTTCACTTAGCACTCATCTAGAAAGAACAGCCCTTTGCAAATGTTCAGTCCATGACATGGGAGGAACACCGGGTGGTGGCCAGGGGCTGTCAGCCAGCTGATCCCCCGCCAGGTGGCTGAGCTTCTCTGAGCCCGGGTGGCCTGATCTGCAAAGTGAGGGCAGGGAAAGGTGCGTCGCAGGGCGGTCGTGGGAACCAGGTGGCAAGCGCCCAAAGCCAAGCACCCTGCCCGGGCCTCCACCCGCAGGGCCCCGCCCCCTTGCTTGCCAGTCTGGACCCCGCCACTCCGCTGGCACCCAGAGGCTGGGGTGGCCCGCGCGTACTTGGCCTGCGCTCAGGCCCGCTGGGTGGCCGTGCCCGGCGCGCTGGGCTGGGGGACCCGTGTGCAAAGCCGGGCCTCCGCACTGGCAGGGCTCGGTCCCCAGGGCGCGCGCTCAGCCCGGTGCCCTCTGCGCCGGGTCCTGGGGCCAGGCTGCGGCGCCAGGCCGGGCGGCGGCGGACTTCTGCGCACTTTCCTTTTCTGGGGGGAGCCTGGCTCTCCCCGCCTCCAGCCTCCTCCCGGAGGCCGGGCGGGCGGGGCTCCGGCCGAGGCCCTGACCCCCAGCGGGGAGCCGCAGTGTTTGCTGCGCCAACGCTGTGCCCAGAGGCTCCGCTCGCGCCCGGGTAAGAGCCATTGGGCGGTCGGCCGTTCCCGGTCCGGGGGCCAGGGGAGGGGGAGTTGGGAGGGGCCCGAGATCACCCCTGAATCTGTTGGCGTAGTTGGGAGCCCGCGGAGGTGGTGCCAAGGCGCTTACTTTTTCCTTTCCCACTGCTTGAGCACCCGCAGATTTGGTTGCCCTTATCTGGAGTCCGGCTTTGGGTGCTCTTGCTTCTTTCTCCGAGTGCCACAGTCTCGGGGGACGCAGAGGGGCCGACTTTCGGAGGGGACGACTTAAGACCCAAGGGTCGTTCTTGGTTGAAACAAAAACTGAAACTCCAGGTGCCCCTGGTTTTCGTGTATGTGAATTTCAGGCTCCTGGTGCTTGTTGACTGTCACTCAGCACTCAGGGCTGGGGGCAGGTGCTGCGGCGCAGAGAGCAGGGATTCACGTCAATCACTCTGCCCAGAGGGAGCACCCTGATCCTTAGACCCTGCCCGCGAGTCAGAGGGGCGCGCAGGGGGTCAGCTGCGACTCTGCAACCCGCAGAAGGGAGCATGGATGGCACAGACTGATCAGGAATTGGTAGAAAGGTGGAGAAGGGGTCCTCTGGTGGAACTGGGGCTCTCTTCCTTCCTTTTTATCCCAGCTCTCTTTTATCAAAATCTCATCCTGGCTTCTTGCTCTGAGGCCCAGTAACCCGAGCCTCTGGATTTGCCCGGGGTTGCCCATTGCTATAATGTAGGATTCTGACCCATTTTTTTTGGGGGGGGGGAGGGGAAGGGTTGTCAGGCACCTCTTTGGCAGTTCTGGGAAGACTAAGGGTCCTTTCTCAGAATACTTTTAAAGGCATAAAATGAAAGGCAACGTATTATAAAAGAAACGAGCTGCAAAACTCTTATTAAAATATTCTAAGAATTTATGATACAGTAATAAACGGTATGTCCTTAAAAATCAAATACATTATTAAATAATAAGATCTAGAAGTGGATCTAAAAGCTATCATAATTTTGACATAATAAGGAATATAAACAGTCCTTCAAGATGTAGGCCACACCTGTAAAATAAGAAAATATCTAATTTCTATTGAAGACAACGTCATTGAAACTGCTAACATTGCTGTGGCTTGCTGCCTACCTACATAATTGAAAATGTTAAATTTCAATTAGATATTAGTGAAAATAAAGATGTAAGAAATTTGCCATCCAAATTCATGAGCCCCAGGTTAATGTCCCCTGATAGAAAGGGCACTACCCAGAAAGTTAGGTAATTTGCCTTCTGGGCTTGACACTCCCATTGATTGGCATCATGAACTTGGTTTTGAACTTCTTTAAGCTTCAGCTTCTTCATTGTACAGTATAAAAAATAACACTTCCCCATTTATTCAAGGCACCTAGCCCTGTATCTTGCACAGATGGATGAAATAAATACCAATTGATTAGAACTTGTCTGTTTCATTTCCAAGCAATGGCCATGATTGCATCCCTAAACATGGCACATGGAAGGTACTCAATGAATATTTATTGAATGAATAAATGAGTTGGAGAAGGTTGTTGGTGACTAAATCCAAAACCAAAATTCTTCAAGGAGACAGCTGGGGGTTTGGGGAATGACTGTTTAAATTTTGAGTTACTTCTTCTTTTTAAAATCTGGCTGAACAAATAGATAAACACATCTGGAACTGGAGTGCTCGAAATGTCAGCGAGGGCCCAACGGTCTGTGTGTGGGCTTGCGTGGCTGGTGTTCTGCCAGAGAAAATGAAATTGAGAGTCGATAGGAAAGCAAGATTCCCTTGCAGACGTTTCTTCTCCTTCTTGCTTGTGTCTAGGCTTGTTAGTTTGATGTGTTGCAACATAGGAAATGTCTTATAAGAAATGAAGACAGCCTTGTGACAAGGCATTTCTGGATGGACTTTCCTCTTTCCTCTTTTCTTTTTACCCTTTCCTTTCCCTTTACCACCCCCCAAAAAAACTCCTGTCTGACTGTGGAGATTTGGTAAATAGGAGCAGGATGGGTAGTTTTCCAAAAGCTGCCCAGACTAGGTGTGAAGTCAATGGAACCTTGTTTACAGTATAGATTGTAAGAATTCCCCACGAGAGTGCTGGGTCTTCTAAATGGTTTGTGCTTCGGTGGGCATGGGCATGATGCTTGAGATGCACGAGGGACCACGCCATGATTTAGCCTTTTGAATTTAGATGATAGTCATGAAATTTTCCTGGTCAAATCTAGCCTTATTTTGAATCATAGAGTAAGAAGGGCCTTTAAAGTTAAGCAAACATCTCCAGTTATTTTATACTTAGGGAAATGGTCTCAAAGTGACTTGCTACTATCCCATTACCCACCTTTTCTCACTTATAAAATGAGGATAATAATTCCCACCTTTGGTTGTTACAGGAAATTATGTAAAGTATATATCGCAATGCTTGGCACATAGCAGGCCTTGTATAAATAAGTTTTTTTTTTTTTTTCCCTGATGCTTTCTATGGCAACTGCCCAGTGAATCATTGTGGATAATGCTGTAGGTGTGGGACTTGGACAAAGCGACTGGGAGGTATGGTTTCCATTCTGATTATCTTGCCAACTTGGTTATGGACTCTTGTCATTCTTTGTCATAATAATTCAATGTGAGTGCCAGGTGTGGTGGTACACACCTGTAATTCCAGCATTTGAGAGGCTGAGGCAAGAGGATCAATATGGGTTTTAGGCTAGCCTTGTCTATATAGCAAGTTCCAGAACAGTCTAGGCTACACAGCAAGGCTCTGTCTCAAATAAAAAAAAAGAAAATCAATATGAAGAATTAGTAGAACAAATATCTCCATTTGAATGCTGGCTTGTGAATCTCTGTTTCCGTTTTTCCCTTATGGAGAGAAGCACAAAGTTTTAGAGAAAGAAGAGATTTTGAAGCCACTCAGCCCAGTCCTTTATCCTGTTGATGAAGAAAACATGGCCCAGAATGGTTAAAGATGAGCCCTGCCTGGGTCTCCTGATTCCTAGCACCGACAAAGCCTCACCACAAATGGGTAGCTGTCTCACCCAGTTGGACACAGGAAAGGCATGAGCTGTTAGGGAACCTGACACACCTGTTACCTTGTGTACATCTCATTCTGTCCTAACCATTAAAGGAACAAATTTAGCGTCTCTCCAACCATGTTCAAACAACAGGTATATAATTTGTAATTAGAGTCGTTTTTCATTAGGACCTTACACACTGTGTAATTGCCAGTCTGTGTTTACAATGGCACTATGTCATTCAGAGCCTTTTTGCCTGTGAGGCTCTTGCGTTGGAATCCCAATGTTCTTTGGGCCCATGAGTAATTTTATTGTGATCATTTAACAGATGCAGGAAACCAAGGCTCAAGTTGGCCCCTGCTGTGTGACTGGGAGCAAATGAATTCCCCATCAGTCCTCCCTCTCCAGAGAGTCTGTGCATGATGGTGTTGAAGGGGCGCTAAGTCACACTCATGCACTAGAATGTGAGAAGTTGAGCTCCCCCAGCAAGCAGAAAACAAGTCCTGTTGTTTTTCCTGCACAATTCAGTCAAAACCCTTTGCTTTCAATTAAAATAGTGTAACTTGCTGACTTACTTTTTTTTCCTTTTTTTGAAGCTTGAACGTAAGACTTTTCCTTGTGTAAACAACTGATTATAAAATACTATAACTAAAGGCAAGAAAATTTCTCAGCAGCAAACAGAGCCACTGAGTCATTGCAGTCTTTATTAGCCTTTCTTTCTCTCTTTTTCTCTTTCTTCCTTGCTTCCTTCCTTCTTTTCTTCCTTCCTTCTTTCTTTTTCTTGCTTTCTTTTCCTTCCTTCTTTCCTTCCTTTTCTTTCTCTCTCCCTTTCTTTTTCTTTCTCTCTCCCTTTCTTTCTTTCTTTCTTTCCTTCCTTCCTTTTCTTTCTCTCTCTTTCTCTCTCTCTTTCTCTTTTCTTTCTTTCCCTTCCTCCACGCATTTCTTTCTTTTTCTCTCTCTTTCTCTCTCTCCCTCCCTTCCTCCCTCCCCCTCTCTTTCTTTCTTTCTTCTTTCTTTTTTCTTTCTCCTTTCCTTGCCCTTGGCTTCTTTCCCTCCTTCCTTTCCATCTCTCTCTCTCTCTTGACCTGGTCTCGCTTTGTAGCCCTGGCAGCCTCAGCCTTCTGAGTGCTGGGGTGATGGGTGTCTACTGCCATGCTTCGCTCTTATTAGTAATTATTACTCAGTAACTCTGTAAAGAAAATTCTCACTGTTTGCCCCTAACAAGTTAGGCAGCTGAAGACCCCAATGTGGCTCCCAGCCTTAAATCTCCAGAGAGCTGTCCACAGTTGTTCTGGTTTCCAGGAAGACAGCCCTGGTCTACTACTGGAGCACGTCCTTCACGGCTTAATATTTAAGTGAATGTTTGGATTGCTAACAGCTCCAGAAGGAGCGTTCTGTCACAGCCTGCAAGGCTCAGTGAAGATTGCTCCAGATTCTTTATTTGCCAACAATATAGTAATCCAGTTCCCAAACACACAGGCGAGGATAGCGCCGTCATTGCCCAAGAGGAGGTGAGTCAAGAGGAAGGGCACAGCCTGTGCGATGCCTTCGATTTTCAAGGCAGGTGGCTTCCTTCTCTTCTCACGGTGCTCTGGACGTTTACTGCGCTTTGAGTACTGCCCTACAGTTACTTACATCCTCTCTGCCTTACAGCCGCCTTCACAAGTGGGGAGGATGTCAGAGTTCACGTCTTCTTTTTTCTTTATCCCCAGTAACTAATTGTTACAAAAATTCTCAACGCATGTTTCACATTCACCTTCATATCTGTTCCTGCCGGCTAGGTGCAGCCCCTGCAGGTGCCTGCCTTTCTGAAACAACCACTTAACAAATTGCCATATTTTTGGTCTTTCCTGTTAGTAGAGAGGTATGTGCCAGTAGACCTGACATGTAATAAACACTCAAAAATGCTTAGCTGTGCACTGCAGTGTACACCTGTAAGCCAAGTTTGGGGAGCTGAGAAAGGAGGATTAGGAGTTTGAGGCTGGGGGCAGCCTGCTCAGCTTAATGAGACCCTGTTCAAAAGGAAAAAAAAAGGGATTGGGGTTGCCGGCCCATGGTAGAGCACTTGTCTGATATGCATGAGGCCTGGGATTCAACCCCTTAGTATTGAAAAAAAAAATTAAAAATTGCCGAATTCACCTGAACTGCTGCAATTTATTCTCTATTTTCCTAGGGATCTTTCTTGTTAGGGGCTGTCGAGTCAGTTTTTGACTCATAGTGACCCTACATACAAAAAGGGAACCACTATTGTCTGTGCTTCTCTGCTGTTCATAGGGTTTTCAATGGCTGATTGTTTTTGGGAGGCAGGTTGCCAGGTTCTTCTGCTAAGCCTACAGCACCTGGTGTTCCCAGGTGATCTCCCATCCAAGTGCTAACCAGGCCCGGCCCTGCTTAGCTTCTGACATCTGACGGAATCGGAGGCCACAGGGCTACAGCTGCAGGTGCTGTTGTTAGGGGATCTTTCTAAGTCTGTCTAAATTCAGTTTCCTTAAGAACTTTCACTGCCATCAAGAGGGACCAGAAGCTCAGATCCTCACTTCCATGAGTTACTTAGGCTGGGTGGGGCTGGGGGGTGACCTGGAACCTCAGGCAAGGTGGAGACGGCCGGGGACTATTCAGCCCTGACCGAGTGTTTCTGTGTAAGAATGTTTTCACAGAGACCAACTGTATGGAATTTTTGGAGGTATTATCTTCAACATTTTTAATGTCAGCAACTAATTCCAAGTTTAAGGAAACATTTTTGGCCAAATAAAACACAGCCTGGTCTGCAGGTTGCTGCTTGTAAGCCCTGTGTTGGGATTATACTTGTCTATGACCAAGCATCCAAATCTTTTTTTTCCCCCCAGTACTGAGGGTTGACCCCCTGGCCTCACCCATGCTCGGAAAGCTCTCTAACACTGAGCTGCACCCCAGCTCCTTTTTATTCTTTATTTTGATGCATAGAGTCTCACTAAGTTACCTAGACTGCCTCTGTATTCAAACTCTTGCCTCGGCCTCCCAAGACGCTGGGATTACAGGTGTGCACCAGGGGGCTTGGCTTCAAACCTGAACTTTAGGAATACATGCATTTCCAATCTCTCCCTCCTTCCCATGCACACCTACCTTAGGCTGCCCTCCAGGCTTTCATTGATTAGTCCTTCTCTCCTCAAAATACTTAAGGCATTTCCTTCATAGTGACCACATGGCACTTTGCTTCTACTACTGGAGCCAAGGGTATTCAGAATGTGCACATCTTTCTTTCTCTTTCTAGCTTATGTGGGAGTGTGTCTTAATGCCTTGTATTTCCCTCTGCACTTAATACAGTTTTTTGAATCAATGAAGTTCTACCTTCATTTATTGTGTGTATGTCTGGCATCTAAATGTATTGAATAAATCCACCCATTAGTTAATTAATTCTTTCTAGCAAATATCTCTGAGATCCTTCATTATACCAGGTGCCATGGTAGTTATGGAGAATAAAACCATGAACGTGTCACATCAGGCCGTTGTACCAACAGAACTCATGTTCTAGTACAATGGAGTACATGTTAATTCTCTTTTCCCTCCTCCAAAGATTATACCCTCCTGAAATACCCTTTCCTGTTTCCTCATCTTAGCCATGGCCCAAAGTCCAGTCTAGTCTCAGCTTCTCTAGACTCTTCAGCTTATGTTAATTCTACAAGTCTTATGGCATACTTTACACTTTGTCCTTCTTGGGACTTTCTTGGGGTTACTTAGTTTTTTGTTGACTTTTTAAATTTTTTTGGTGCACCTTCTTTCCCAGAGAGATCGAAAGTTCTTCATGACTTCAGACTCTGGTTCTAGACTCTTGTTTCTTCTATCATCACTGATATTATAGAGTATCTGGGCCCTTCTAGTCATTCCCTAGGGGGGTCTAGATGGTTTGGGGCATGGGAAGAAAATCTCTTCCATCTACCGAAAGTGTAACACTGAGCTTTTGGCCACTTCTTCAGGAAGAGTTGTCAAAAAGTGGAGTACTTTTATTTTCCAACACTTACATCATCTCTTCACTAGTGGAAAGAGTATTGGGCTTGGCTTCCAAAAATCTAGGTTTATATTCCCACTCATAGATTTAATTAGCATGTCATTTAACTTTTTTTTTTTTTTTTTTTTTTTTTTTGCAGTACTGGGGGTTGAACCCAGGGCCTCGTGCTTGCATGCTTTGCAAGTGCTGGGCCACTGAGCTGCACCCCCAGCCCATTTTTTTAACTTTTTTTTGAGACAGGGTCTCTCTAAGTTATGTAGACTGCCTCTGGTCTTGAACTTGCGATCCTCCTGCCTCCGCCTCCTGAGCCACTGGGATTACAGGCGTGCGCCATCACGCCCAGCCTCATTTAACTTTTTTGAACTTTAGCATCAGTATCTGTACATGGAAATAACAGTACCTGCCTCATGGATTTGTTGTGAAGATTCAGTAAGATGATGTATATGTTAGTTTCTTATTGCTGCTGTGTCTGCAGCCATAGCACCTTGGCATCTAATCCTGCCTAATCTTGGAAGCTACGCAGGGTCAGCCTGGGTAGTCCTTGGATGGGAAACTGCCAGGGAATACCAGGTGCTGCAGAGTAAGGGAGAAGGACCTGGCAACCCACTCCTGAAACAATCCACCATTGAAAACCCTGTGAATAGCAGAGAAGCACTGACAATAGTGCTGGGTATGGCACAGTATTTTGTTCTGTTGTAGATAGGGTTGCTATGAGTTGGACCCAACTCCATGGCACCTAACAACACTTTTCATCTTAAGGTCCTTAGTGACATCTACACAGTTGCTTTTGCTATGTGAGGGAACATATTTACAGGTTTGGAGAATTAGGATATCTTTGGGGAGGATCATTATTCTGCCTATCGTAATCTGTACAGTGGCTTCCAAACATTTATGCCCATCCCTCAAGCAAAATATATTTATTTCAACCCAGGTTCTCCCAAAGATTCAACTCATTATAGCATCAGTTTACATCCAAATTCTAATGTAAGTCTCATTTATTCAAACTTCTCAATTTTATCATCTAAATAATATAAATCACGTATGTGTGAAGTTTGGGATATGGTCTGTCCTAGGACACAACTTGTGTCCATCTGTAGACCTGTGAAATTAAAGAAAAAAGTTATTTGCTCCCAGAATAAAATGGTAGGACAGGTATAAGATAAATGTTATAGACATTCTAGTTACCAAATGGGAAAATGGGAAGGAAAAAGAAGTCTCCAGTCCCAACAAATTTCAAAATCCAACTGGACAAGTTCTATTAGATTTCAAGACCTAGACATGATTTTCTATAGTTTTAGGCTGTGCTCTCTGGGCTTACAGCCCTGATCTCTGGGAAATTAGCCTTTTTTTCATGAAGTGTAACATGCATTTTGCATCAAATAAATTCTAGTTCAATTTTGTTTAACAGATATTCCCTCAGTTTATTTCTTTCCTCTCACATTTCACTAAAAAACCGCAAGAAAAAGTCAAGCTACACCTTTAATACTTTGCTTGGAAATATCATCAGCCAAATGTTCAATTTCATCTTTTAAAAATTCTACTTTTCATGTCACTGCAATTCTGTTATGCCTTCTGCCACTAGATAACAAGTATCCCTTTTCTCTAGTGTCTAATAACATGTTCCTTATTTCATTTGCAGCCTTACTAGTGAGAACATCCATATTTCTACTAACAGTTTGTTCATAATTATTTAGGTACTCTCTGAGGTGAATTATGTTTTCCCTACCTCTTTCTGCCCTCATGTGTCTGTCAGTTTACCATGCTCAGGGGCTTGCCTGTTGCTGTGATGCTGAAAGCTAGGCCACTGGTATCTCAAATACCAGCAGGGCCACCCATGGTAGACAAGGTCAGCTGAGCTTCCAGACCAAGATAAACTAGGGAGAAGGACCTGGCAACTCACCCTCAATAATTGTTGTTGTTGTTAGGTGCCATTGAGTTGGTGTCTGACTCATTGTGACCCTATGTACAACAGGTGAAACACTATTGTTGTGCTTCTCAGCTATTCATAGGATTTTCAATGGCTGATTGTTTCTTGGGAGTGGGTTGCCAGGTCCTTCTCCCAAGCCTACAGCATCTGGTGTTCCCAGGTGGTCTCCCATCCAAGTGCTAACCAGGCCCGACCCTGCTTAGCTTTTAAGATCTGATGGGATCGCATGCCACAGTGGTGTAGTTGCAGGCCCCAGAATAATTAGCCATTGAAAAACCTACGAATAGCAGAGAAGCACAATCAAACATAGTGCCAGAAAAGGAGCCCCCGAAATTGGAAGCCATTTAAAAGATGACTGAGGAAGAGTTGCCTCCTCTAAGTAGAGTCTACCTTAATGATATGAATGGAGTAAAGCACCTGGTACCTCCATTTGCTGATGTGGCATAATTCAAAATGAGAAGAAACACAGTCATTGCAACAGTGGGCTCCAACCTAAAAAGATTGGGTACATGGCACAGCATATGGTAGTCTTTCACCCACCACCACCACTAACCCCTTTCTGAGTCCTCACTAATAGAAGCGTTAGCATTTATGCTTTTACAGTGTGTTTAAGACAGCCTACAACTTTTCTATAATGCTTCTCAACATCTTTCCTGCCTCTGTCTACTATCCAATTCCAAATATGGCCCAAAGCTGGGACAAATGGGGGAGGAAATACCCAACAACACATTCTACTCCCTCTGAGCTCCTGTTAACACCTGCCTCTAGCTGGACCCATCCAGAAGCTTGAGGGAAAGGGAGCCCCAGAGTTACGTTTAGCCTCTCAGGGCCCAAGCCTGGCATAATGGGGGTGGGGGGGCTGGAGGAGGGGAAAAAGGAGAATTCCTAGGAAACAAATTATTAAAATGATTCAAATCATTGATCTTTTGGTTTCTGATTTATGCCTTTGTGTTATGCCAAGAAAGCTTTTCTTTTTGAATCTTACTCAGAGATGACATAAATGTCTACTTAAATTTTCTTCTAGCATTTTATGGCTTATTTTTAACACTCAAAAACTTAAGTGAGACCTTCTAACATTGAAAAAAGAAAGCTTTTCCTCTGAAATTTGGCTCACCTTACTCTTGGCCTATTACCAGCTGTTGGCAAGCTCTGGCACTCTTCACTCGGCACCTAAAGCTAGTAGAGTGGGAGTGTGGCCAGGACTGGTGTGAGGAAATTTTTGTGCACCAGCGTGGGTCCTTAGTAGATGCTCAACAAATACTTGGGAAACATTCTCAAATAGCAGCATAATTGTGACCATGCATACTTCATGGAATTCTATTTTTTTCATGAAGATACCCTTACACATTTACCATAGTTAAATGTGATTTAATGTGTATACTTCTGCACAGGAAATAAATTCTGCAAGTAAAAGTATAGTTTAGATTATGTTTTCTGATTCTTACCTCTGAAAATTCAGTCACTGTATGACTGAGACATGCTCAGCACAGGCATAAAGCTGAATTTGCACATGAACTTCTATCGTGCAGAAAACTCATTCCTTACATACCTTTCTGAGCACTTCTGGCTGATGCCACTTCTCTATCAAGGTTAAGTGGATGCAAGAGATGTGAAGATTTTCCTTGGTAGAGAAGACATCTCACGTTTCCACAGAGTGGATGGTAGAGTGTGACAACGGAAAGGCCAGAGACCACATTCTTCCACAGCAATTATTGCATTAAAAAGTCAAACTGTAGCCATGCTATTTAGTTACAAAAATTTGGCCCAATCACCCACATAATTGCAACATTCTTCAGTAGTATGTAATTAAATTGATTTTTAAACGCCACTTGACAGTTCAGCAGATACGGGAAGTGAGGGAGCAGAGCAAAAATTGGTTAAACATGTAAAATCTTCCATCTGACTGAACAGTTGGTGCATGCATTTTAATGTAGGTGTATTCAAATGCACCTGGGATTTGTTTTAATCAAGGATGGCAAGGCCAACAGACAAATAGATGACTGCCATGAAGGAGGAAAGTTTGACTCCTGGTTGTCTAGAGATAGGAGGCAGGACACACCACGAAAGGCCATATAGGGAAGCACCTGGGCAGGTGGCTTTTGAAAAGCAGGGGGAAAAGGCCACCCATGTTTGGGATTGGCTAGTCAGAGTAATTTTAGAGGGCTCTTGGTGCAGGGGCTGCGCCTGGCTATCTGAGGCCAGATGCTGGGGTAAGGAGCATAGAGTATTGTTGCCTCCTAGAGTGTAAAAGCCGTATAGATAGGGGAGGTGGTTCAGAGGGCGGGCTCTGGATTGGCCAGTTCACATGTTAGAGGTGTGCTCACAGGCTAGTCCTTTACTATCTCTAGAAGTCAGCTGGCTCTAGGAGAGGTGTCTCTCTGGGATTAACAAGCTCCCAAAGTGTCAAACATCAGCAGCCATAGCACCCTGGCATCCTATCTTGTCTGATCTTGGAAGGTAAGCAGGGTCAGCCTGGTTAGTCTTTGGATGGGAGACCACTTGGGAATACCAGGTGCTGCAGACTAAGGGAGAAGGACCTGGAAACTCCCTCCCTAAACAATCTGTCATTGAAAACCCTTTGAATAGGAGAGAAGCACTGGTAATAGTGCAGGGCATGGCACCGTGTTGGGGAGTGTTTCATTCTGTTGTACATAGGGTCGCTATGATTTGGACCCTACTCGATAGCACCCAACAACAACAAAGTGTCAAACCATCTTGAACAAGGAAAAAAAACCTGAAAATAATAACAAACACAAAAGCAAAACTTGATTAATATAGTATGACTCAAATACCTCTCCAGGAAAAGGAAGCAGCCAGGTATGTCTCTGGTTTCATGAAGTGTCTAAAGCAGTGCGTAAATATTACCACATACACTACTTGCAGGTACTTCAGGTTAAGATGAGATCATGTGAAGAAGGTATAGCATTTGTGAGGTGATGTTTGACACCTTCTTGGCCCTTGAGGAGTGCTAACTCAATGAAAGAAACAATTTCCTTATTGGGATTTTCAGGTTTAGGTCTCATTTTTGTAGTTCAGGAAAGAGAGTGGGAGGGCCTGCAGCCATAGCACTGTGGCATGCAATTCTGTCAGATCTCAGAGGCTAAGCAGGGTTGGGCCTGGTTAGTCCTTGGATGGGAGACCTCCTGGGAACAACAGGTGCTGTAGGCTTGGGAGAAGGATCTGCTAACCCACTCCCAAAAATCAATCCACCATTGAAAACCCTATGAATAGCTGAGAAGCACTGACAATAGTGTTTCACCTGTTATACGTAGGGTAGCTATGAGTCAGACACCAACTTGATGACACCTAACAACAAAAAGGTGTGATGGTTATTTTTATGTGAACATGACTGGGCCATGAAGTCCCCATATATTTGGTCAAATGGTATTCTGGCTGTGTTTTTGATGGTGTATATAGATGAAATTAACATTTTAATTGGTAGAGTAAGTAAAGCAGATTGCTCTGTTCAGTTGAGGGGGCTTCATCCAATCAGCTGAAGCCCTGTGTAGAACAAAAAGGCTACCCCCCCACAAACAGGGGAGAATCCTTCCAGTGGTGTGTCTTGAGCTGGAACATTCTTCTTGTTCTCCCTTGGGACTCACCTGAAGCAGTGGTGTTTCCTATGTCCCAAACTGGCCTTTGAACTGTATCTGTACTGTAGACTTAAGCTATGCCATCAACTAGGTCTCCAGCTTGCTGGCTGCAGGTTTTGGGACTCCTTAGCCTCTGTAATCACGTGAGCTAGTTCCCAGGAGTGCTCCCTATACAGGAGTTGCAAGTGATGATGTTTGTTTTGGTTCCCTTCCTCATTCCTTTTTACCTTGCCCAGTTAAATCTTGGTTTTGTCTTTTGTTGGTTGTGTGGGCTTGTGGATAGCACTAGTTTCATTGAACCTCACTTTTTCCAGCTGTAAAATGGAGATGATGCCCACTCGAGTACCCAGGATGGTTCCTGCACACAGGATTCAGGTTTAGAGTAGTGAGGAACCAGTTTTATGGTCTAGTTTCAGACTGTTCAGAAAAGCCATATTATATAAGAAGTGGGTGGGAAGGGGCTTGGCAAAGCTCAAGATTAGTATAAGGAATTAAAAAAAAAAAAAAGGTTGGTGTAAAGAGGCACGAGATAGCCTGTGAGTCCCAGAGCAGAGTGTCTTAGAGGAGTGCTCTAGGTGCTAGAGGTAGATTTACTGAGAAGCAAATGAACTTTATGCATCAGGGCCCCTGTCTTGCCCAGGCCTCTGTTCCAGGAGGGAAGGAGTAGCCAGGTTCTAGCCAGGAAGCATTTCTATGTATGTATTTTTGATAAATTATCTGGAAAAAAAAAAACCAAAAAGACAAAAAACCACATTCCAAAGAAAGGGTCCTTAATTACCGAGGATCCAGATGTCTGTTACAATTTATTTTCTCATCCAAAATAAATATTAAATATTTAGTTTTGTGCTCCCAAATTTTATAGGTTTCAATGCCTATAAACCTGGATCTGCTCCTGCCCAGAATCCTTCCCCTCTGGGAGAAGGTGTGTGGAGCAAGTAGGAATCACAGGACTCCTCTGCCCAGCCCAGTGCAGCCCAGCAGAGAAGTCATCCTAAGTTTGGAGATGTGAGAAGGTTTAGACTGGGAACTTCTCCCCTGCTGAATTTCTAGCTGATGCTAATACCTGCATAGCTGCTGCAGAGCCCTCTATAGAAGCTGCTCTGCATAAGAAGGACTTGATCTATCTCTGGACCAGCTGCTGACTTGATCTATCTCTGGATCCAGCTGCTGACTTGATCTAGCTCTGGTTCCAGCTGTTGACATTGTGTGACATTTCAGAGATTCTCTCTCTCTGTGAGCCTCAGTTTCTACCTTAGTAAAGTGTTACCAAAACCTCCGGTGTGAACTCATGTGGGGCCCTGAATTGTGAACTGCAAAGCTCTATGCGCATGGGAGAGATGGATGATTATAAGTTGTGTTTTTATTCCTTTTATTGCTGTTTTCTTGCAATATCTTGAAATATGCCCAGAATATTACATTTCAATGACTAAAAAGCGAAGCCAATATCTACTTTGATATACAACTTTTTGATTTTTCGTTATATATATTTTTCATTCATTCACTTAACTTTTTATTGTGGAAGTTGTCAAGCACTTACAAAAATAGACTTCCACAAGGAGGACCCATATATTTCCATTAGTTGGCTTCAAATTACTAACTCATGGCCTGTCTTGCTTCATCTATACTTTCATCAATTTCCACCTACCATAATATTTTCAAGCAAATACAATTGAAAATCATTTCAATTGTAAGAATTTTAGTATATATTTCTAAAAGATAAGGACTCTTAAAAATTATATCTATTCTGTTATACCTTATTCCATATTCTAAAAGTACTGAAGATTTACTTCTTCTCAATTTACTTAGTAAACTAAAATTTTATTCCATATATTACCACACACCTCACCCCTTGAAATACAATCAAGCTACTTTAAATTTGAAAGAAAATAAAATTCTACCAGTGGGCATTTTTTTCTGAATTATTGTAGAGTCAGTTTGAATCAAACCCTGATACTTAATTAGTGATGGGTCTATCTTAGTCTGTTTGGTGATGCTATAACAGAATACCCGACACTGAGTAATTTATAAAGAGCAGAGATTCATTTCTTAAAGTTCTAAAGGTTTGGAGTCCAAGGTCCAGGTGTCTATGGGTGGAGAGGGCCTTCTTGCTGCATCATAACACGTAGATAGCATCACATGGCAGTAGAGAGCAAGAAAGGGCCAAACTCACATTAATAACAAATCTACTCCCACAAGAATAACAATAATCCATTCATAACCTAATCATTGTTTAAAGGTTCTGCCTCCCAAAACTATTGCTTTAAGGATTAAGTTTTTTACACTTGAATTTTATAACATAGCCTGAACGTTAGCCTCGGTTTTCTCATCTGTAAACTGGGGATACTATTTGCAGAGTCATGAGGAGTCTCTGAGATAGCATTAGTACAACTAGTAAGACTCAGTAAATCTTTGTTGTTGTTAGGTGCTGTAGAGTCGGGTCCGACTCATATTAGCTATTATTATTATGATGATGATAATTTTCACTTTTTTCTACCAAATCCTGTCTTGTAGAAATAATTTGGTTGAGAGGTACAAATAACTAATGAGAGCCTTAGGGATGATTTAATTAAATAGGCCAGAAGGCCCAACAGGGAGGATGTAGCCTGGGAGGAGAAGTTTTGGAGAACCTCACCACCTGGACTGTAGGTGAGAGCCTGATCCATGCTGTGTAGACAAGGCTTGCTGGTGCCGCAGAGATGGCAACCCACAGGGTTCCAGACCGTGAGAACATAACAGCTCAGAGTACGCTTGACCCAGGTCTGGTGGGATGACCGGTGGTTGACGAGAGCTGGAAGCTGTTTGCTGTCTATTTTCCTCTTTGACTTTGGAAGTGTTCTATAAATGTGATCTGTTAAAGGCTGGCTTTGTGGTCACTGCAACCCAAAGCAAAATGGGCCTGTCATCTGTGGTGCAGGAGAGATACATCTCAGTGTTGCCACCCAGCCTGAAGAGTTCCCCTAGTCAGGACCTCTATTCAGATTAAACTGGGTTCTTGGCTTTGTCGCAGAAAAGAATTTCAGAGTGAGCCAAACAGTGAAACAAAATTATAGAGTTTATCAGATATACACTTAAGAGTAGCATGGGTGCTCATAGAGAAAGAGAAAACAGCCCTCTTAGGAGAAGAGAACACATGGGTGCATGTTCCTTTTAGTTTTACTTAACCTAGGGCATGCTGTGTGATGTCAGCTGTGGGCACCCAGATCTAGGCACCTAGTGTGATATGATCCTCAAGGTCAGCCTGGAGAAGCTCCAGTTATGAATTAAGGAGGTGCCAATAAAATAGAAACATTGAAAAAAGAAGTTCCATTGTTTAGGATTTAAAAGATTAAGTAGAAATGTTTTGGTATACTCTCTATTTGAGAAACTTTCCTTCAGTAAAATGAGTTTATAAGGTAGTTCAGGAGATGTATTGCATAGGTTTACAGAGAAGAGTCACAAGGGAGTTATCTGGGCATATGCTGGCTGCAAGCATGGCCCATAATCCTGTCTGTGAGGTTCTCAAAGAAGTGCAGGATTATAGAGGGGAAAGTAAGGTTAAACTCAAAGGTCACATACATTTTTACCCTAAGTATAGCTACTTTAACATTTGCATTTGAAAACTCTTTGAAAATAATGTCTCTAGGCAGACGGTCCTCCTAGCAGTTTTCTTGGTAGCTGTGTTGAAATCCTTGATTTTCAGCCAGTGGGATTTAAACTAGATCCCGGGGTGAAAACTCATTTCCTTTCCATGTCTTCCAAATTTTCATTCTATCTTGCCTCAGGCCCAGGCTGGGTAAGCTTGAGAAAAACCAATTGTGAACCATACAATGAACTACACACTTTTTCCTCAAAAGTAAAAGTAGCCAAAAGATTGACTACCATCTTGCTGGCTTGGTGGAGCTTTCATTAAGAGTGCTCTGGATAATTCTTGAGTAGACATAGACTGAGTAGACATAGACACAGCTCTGTTTCCACTCAGCCAGCTTACAATCCAGTGAGGGTCATATCATGTGACATAAGATTGGGGAGCTTTAAAACTGGGCATGGGGGCTCACGCCTATAATCTGCGTATAATTCCATCAGTTGGGAGGCTGAGGAAGGAGGATTGAAACCAGTTTGGGGCCAGCCTGGGCAAGATAGTGAGTTCCATGCCAGCCTGGGCTATAAAGCAAGACCCTGTATTAAGAAAAGAAAATGAGAGAATTTTGACACAGGAGTCTCTACTGCTTGTCCAGGAAGGACAGATTGTGGAAGGGTGTGGAGTCTCCAAGTATTGTGTAGCTGGTTCCTCCAGGCTGGACATGCTGATTACCATCTTGGCCATCTTGGTACAGCACATGAAGAAGGACCTTGGAGGATCTTAACCCTGCAACCACAGCACTGAAATGGACAAAACTATATAGTAATGTACCTTATTGTAATGGTAATGGAGCTACCAACATTCCCTCTTGTGGGTAGGGGAGGGAGGGTCAGAAGACTCTCATGAGATCCTTGTAAGACCCTTCCTGGTGGTGTCAATCACTAACCCCTCCTGCCCCAGCGGCACACGAAGCTAAATTTCGTGGAGGCATATGCTGGCACAGCTACCTGTGAGGCTGCCAGGAAGTCATGCGTCTCGGGTAAGTAAGTCAATGCTGGGAAGGAGAGGGGGTCACTCTGTAAGCAGCACATACTAGGAGGGAGCTCATGGTTGTGAAGCCTTGGGACATTTTGGTGGGAGCTTCTTAGGGGATTCTTCCCATTGGTACAGCTGTATGCAAAGGCTGTTCTTAAGTTACCCACACCCAGGTAAGAAACCCCAGTAAACTCATGGTTTAAAAAGTTGGACAGGATCCGTCCTTTGGTCTGTCTATGTTCCCTTTGGCTTTCATGCAGTAGCAAGACTTGTCCAGATGAGGGCCTGGAGCCAGCCATTAAGTGATGATATAAGTAGGAAATGCCCAGGCAGATGCCAAATCTTTCAATCAGCAGGGATTTTAATTCTTCAGTTAGACTGTCGGTATATCAAAGTACTTATTTTGATCTTTTGAAGGAGGTGTTTGATTGATTTAGGAGTAACTTAAAAGCATGGCATTATTTAATTATAAAACATATTGCATGTGCAATTTGTTAAATGAAAAGTTAAACTTGTCCTATTTATTGATTTTTTTTAGAGTGTGTGCTTCACATTGTAAGAATATAGAGATAAAGTGGTTGCCTCCTTCTGTAGCCCTGGTAGTTAATTCTTATTTCTTTAATAAGTATGTACATTTCAGGCTTTCTTCTGGGGAGACTAAGAAATTATTTTAGATTTATGCTCCTTCCTTATTTTGTTGACATATGATTTCCATTACTTTTCTGCTGACTTCAGGATCAAGTTTGGCTTTCTTTTCCTTACTTTTCTGCCTTCTAGTTAAGATTATGTGGCTGTTGCTTCCATAAACTGTCTGATTTTCTGATTGTTCCTATTAGACTTGGTTTAAGTGGATATGACTGGTTCCTGTTGGCTCCTAATTGATGTTTTCTAACAACAAATGTCTGTTTTTCCCATAGCAATCAGTTCTCTGATACCAAGTGGATATCTTACAATTCAATTCAATTTTGATCTTAACTCCAGGAGTTCTGAAAGACACCACAGGTTGAAGGCTCAGTCTTTTAAGATGACTCACACTTCAGATGCCCACCACAAATGAGACCCTAGGCCACACACGCTTGTGTCTGGTTGACACAAATTCAGAATTTCCCATGCTTCCCCCTCAGGTTTGATAATTATCTAGAGCTGCTCACAAAATTCAGGAAAACACTTTACTCATGTTAATGGTTTATTACAAAGGACACAACTCAGGGATGACCAAATGGAAGGTTTGGGGGCACCCAGAGTTTCCATAATCTCTCTGGGCATGCCACTCTCCCAGCACCTTTGTGTGTTCAACAGAAGCTCTTCAAATCTTATTCATCATCCGGGAGTTTTAATATAAACAGTTTATAGTCCCTCTTTCCTTCTTTCAGGTCATGATTGGGCTCAAAGTTCCAACCTTCTAAGCATAATCACATAATTGGTTTTTCTGGTGACCAGCCCCATCCTCAATCTAGGGCTCACACCTTGAGTCATTGGAATGTCATGAAGTCAGGAAATGTTAAAGTTTTAAGAGCTCTGTGTTAGAAATGAGGACTAAAAACCAAATTTTTTTTTAATTATACCACAATTTCACAGTGAGATATTAAAATTAGGATTATGCATTATTGCCCTGGATTGTTCTTTGTCTTATTTCATGCCCTACCTTCTCCACAAACTATGCTAGATTATGGTCTTGAGTTTTCTGATCTGAGTTTTTAGATGATGTTACATTGTTTGAATGAAAGACTTATTTGAAATTTTTTGGTCTTTGGAAATATGGGACATTTCCTCGAATGCATTTATGGCATTGAAATTGTTGTTTATAGTTCAGAAGTGAAATATGACTGCAAGGGCTGGGGGTACTGGAGTGGCTGGAAACCAGAAACTTAGCCCAACCTCCTCCTTGGTTGCCTTTAAAACAAAAAACAAAACAAAACTTTTTTCATGGGGTGAAGGTGTAGTTTCAGGGCCATGTAAAAATAGTGTCCCTTTCCTGTGAAGAGTTTGTTGTGATTCTGTCATTCTGTGGAATACAGAGGGAAAGTCAGGATGTGACAATTGTGTATTCACCATAAAATATCTTCTTTATTCCTTACTAAATAGTGATATGCTATTTGGTGATTCCCTCTGCTCTTCAATCAAAAAAAAAAAAATCTATCTATCCATCATCCACGTATCTATCCACCTGTCTATCTATCCATCTATCTATTGTTGTTGCTAGTCTGACTCATAGTAACCCTATGTACAACAGAACAAAAGAGTGCTTCTCTACTATCCATAGGGTTTTCAATGGTTGATTGTTTCAGGAGTGGGCAGCTGGGTCCTTCTCCCATTTTGCGGTGCTGAGGATCGATCCCAGGGCCTCAGAGCATGCAGAGCAAGCACTCTACCAACTGAACTAAACTCCAGCTCCAGAACATATTATATATATTACACACACACACACACACACACACACACACACACACACACACACTCTGGTTGTTTGAGACAGGTGTATTCTTGAATTCTCTGTGTGGATCAGGCTGGCCTTGAACTTGTATTTGATTCTCCTGCCTCAGCCTACTGAGTGCTGGGATTATAGGTGTGTGCCACCATGCCTGAATCTATTTGAATAATTCTTAAAGTTTCAAATATAGAGTTCATTAGGGAAAACCTGAGAAAAATTCATACAAAGAGGAAAATGCCATTTATAGTCATAGAAACCACTGCTAATATCTAAGTGTCAGTATCTTGAAAAAATGGATTCCCCTTCCAGGGAGGTTATAGAAAAGCACTTTGTCCCATGAACCCACCTGTGAACCTGAACTCAATTTTTCTTGGGTTTGAAGCCCTGGTAGAAGCATTACTGCACCATGGGGCATTCATATTTAAAAAAGCGTTGAACCCAAAGGTCTGATCATGATGGATCATTTGGGGCACAGTGGTGCCCAGAGATGGCGAGGTCTTGAGCTTGGCCCTCAACTCTGTGGTTGGTCCTCAACCTTGGACCACTGCTATGGATGGGGGAAGCAAAGGCCAACCCCTGAGAAGCCTCAGCTTCCTCTCTGCCAACGTACCAATCCTTAGAGTAGAAACACATTTTCCTGAGAGTAAAGTGTGTCTTTTGGAGGAACAGCTTAAGGAGAAGTTCTTTACTGAATTGAGTCCAATAAAAAACTGGCCAGCAGCATGTGCAGATTCTTTACATAAACTATAACTTTATGATACCAGGCAGGGCTCTTGTATGGCTTTATTTTTTATTTATTTTAAATTATTCTGCTGAAATTGCTCAAGGTGTGGAGGACCTTGGCTTGTGCATCTGGAGTAGTGATTTAATTAAATTGCCTGTTGCTGGGCAAGCAGAACCAGGGGGCTTCTGTGTGGGGGCCGAGGCCCTGACTCCCATGGAAGAAATGGAGTGGCAGAAGGTGCACCTCTTTCTGCCTTGTTGTTCTTTCAGCAAGGACAGAGGTACCAGGCCTCTATCTGTGGATTTGCATATCCATTTTGTTGTTGTTGTTGTTTGGTGCCGTCAAGTCATATCCGACTCATAGCGACCCTTATAGGGTTTTCAATGGCTGATTGTTTCAGGATTGCCTCGGCAGTGGGTTGCCACTTCCATCTCCCGTTTTTGTGGTGCTGGGAATTGAACTCAGAGACTGCAGAGCAACCTTCTGCCAACTGAGCTAAATCCCAGCCACTATATTCATTTTAGTGTACTAAAAAGCCAAAACAAGGCATGCAAGCACAAACAGTTGAGTGTGCCTGACAGGAGAATGGGGACAGATGGACATAACCAAACGGAACTCTAGATTTCGCAGACCGACAAGGATGGGTAGGGACAAGTCATTAGGACGATCTTAAGGGGCGAGGGATACCTCATCCAAACACTGTCCTGGATGGCCTGAAAGTAGAACAGAGAAATGGAAAGCTTAGCCATTAGCCAGCCATCAACTGAGTGACCTCAGGACCCCAGCCAGAGAAGGCGGTCTTGGAAGGAGACGTTGGGTCCCAGCTGGAGTTGGCCAGACACTACCCTGGCCTTCTGGCTGCAGAGTGTCTTTCCTTGGCACCCATAGCATCTTCTGTTCCCTTCTAGCCTGATCCAGCCTGATGATGGCCCCGTTGGTGGCCGTGGTGTCCAGCCCCCGTGCCCGGCTTTTCACCTGCTTCCTCAGGCTGGGTGCTCAGCAGGCTGGACCCCTTCAGCTTCACACCAGCACCAGCTGTGCAGCGAAGAACCACTATGAGGTGCTGGTGCTCGGCGGGGGCAGTGGTGGAATCACGATGGCCGCCCGCATGAAGAGGAAGGTGGGGGCAGAGAACGTGGCCATCGTTGAACCCAGCGAGGTAAGGCTGAATTTTGAGTGCATGAGAGTGTGTGCCTGGGAGTTAGGGGCTGGGGGCGTGGCTACCTGGCACTGGCCTTCCAGTCCCTGGGTTTGTGCTTAAGAGGTAGCCCATCTGAAGGGACACGGAGAAGCTAGAGGGCAGGAGAGAGTGAGGCGAGACTTCTTGGCTTTTTGTGTTTCTTCTGTTGTACTCTCCTAGGACCACCATAACAAATATCTGCAAGCTGGGTGGCTCGAAGTAACAAACATGCATTCTCTCACGGTTCTGAAGGCTAGAAATCCCAAACCAAACTACTGGCCAGGCTGGCTCCCTCCAATGGGAGAGGTGGGGAGGGGAATTAGCCACATGCTTTCCTCTTGGCTTCTGGTGGTTGGTGGCAATCCTTGCTATTCCTTGGCTCTCAGTGGCATTATTCCATTCTATCTGTCTTCACATTGTATTTTCTGTGTTTTTGTTTGTTTGTTTTGTTTTTTGCTTTTTTTTTTTTTGTGGTATTGGGGATTGAACCTAGGGCCTCGTGCTTGCATGCTTTGCAAGTGCTGGACCACTGAGCTGCAACCCCAGCCCATTTTTTTACTTTTTGACATTTTGAGACAGGGTCTCACTAAATTACGCAGACTGCCTCTGGTCTTGAACTTGTGATCCTCCTGCCTCTGCCTCCCAAGCCACTGGGATTACAGGCGTGTACCACTGCGCCCGGCTCAGCTTTGTTGTTTTTGAGACAGGGTCTCTCTGTGTAGTCCAGGCTGCCCTGGAACTCACTATGTAGACCAGGCTGGTCTTGAGCTCATGTTGATCCTCCTGCCTCAGCCTCCAGAGTGCTGGGATTACAGGCATGTGCCACCACACCCAGATCCCCATGACTTTCTAATAAAGACATGAGTTATTGGATTTAAGGTGCCTTCTATTCAAGTATGATGTCATCTTAACTTAATTGTGTCTGCAAAGGGACTGTGGTTAGAGCTTCAACATACTTTTTTTGAGAGACCCAATTCAAATCATGATACCCTCCCACTCCAACCTCCTGTCCAGAGGAAAATCAATGGGCATTGTCCTTATCTATCTCTTTTCCTATCTGGAGAAGGGATGATGAGGTGGGATGAGGAGGCCTTTGGAAAGCTGTCAAAGAGCTTGAGAAATGTCAGTTAAGGGGATTATAAACAGATTATAGGGGAGAGAAGTAGCTGATGTTAGGAAGTAAGTGAGGTGCTGTTCCATGAAACACATTTTAGGATTCTACAAAAGTTTCAGAAAGATATTCAGAAAGATTTCTGGCTGTTTGCCTAATGCTTCCCAAAGAAGCAACTAGATGTCTACTGGTTGAAATCTGTGTCCTTGGAGGAAGAAGCAAAATGGGTTTAGGGCCTGTTTTGGGGAGGAGGGTAGGACAAAGAAGACATACTCCTTTTTTTTTTTTTTTTTTTTTTTTTTTTTTGTACAGGGTCTTGCTTTGTAGCTCAGACTGGCCTGGACCTCACTACATAGACCAGGCTGGCCTTGAACTCACATCGATCCTCCTGCCTCAGTCTCCCGAGTGCTGGGATTATAGGCATGCACCACTAGGCCTGGCTTTTGACATACTCTTTTTTTTCCATTGGAAATTTTTAATGTGCAATTTAATGTGTTTCATTCTGACATGCATTTCATTGTGGCATTTCCATATGTGTGTTTCATTGCACATTGCACAGATAACTTCCCCCTTACCCTCTTGTGTACTTCCTCCCCCGCTCCCATCCCTCCACCAAATGCCTCTCTTCTACTTGCATTCACATACTCTTTTTAAAGATGTCCCCCCAATAGGAAGATGACTACCCAGGGCCATGATGGGAGAGGAGACTAAAGGGCTCTCTCTGTCACTTTCCTTTTTAAAGTGATCAGTTCTGTTCAACTCAGGGTCACCACTGTACATGACAGTGGTCTGAGAGCTGAATCAGGTAGGTGTCCACTTGGGCACATGCTGTGCTGTGGCTAGCCCAGGGCCATTCTCTAAACGGGCTTCTCCTTATAATGGCACTGGCTCTTTGGGGGACTGGACACAATTCAGCAGTTTAGGATTGTGTCTGCTCTGCCTTGAGGAAGCGCCTGATTAGAGTCTCTTGGACTAGCTGCCAGTGCACAGGCTTTTGGGATCTTCCTGCTGTGTCTGGTGTCATGACTGCCGGTGCTGATGTTTGTAGTCTGAAAATCCCTCAGCTTATATTTTCATTTCTCTTCCTGTTCAAGATGGACTTGAAATTGATGAGCTGTCACAACAGGAGACATCTGCTGTCCTCCTCCCTGATCAAATCCATTATTGGCTATAGGGAGATTGCAAACCATTCTGTGTCCTTGTCACTTCCCTCTGGGTTTTGGCTGCTCTGGCCAATTGCTTTGAAGAACTTTGGTAATATTGAGAGCTCTTGGTTCTCTGGTCTACCCTATGAGTGAATCCCTAGAAGCCATCAAGCCAATCTACCTTTGCCCTTAAGACTACAAGAAATTTCACAGCTACCTTAGATCAAGAGTAGGCCATCTGTGTAGGCAGGGGCTTTCTGAAAAGGACTCCAATAGCCCAGGAAATAGGAGCAAAAATTGACAAATAGGACTACACCAAATCCAAAAGGTCTGCACAACAAAGGAAACAACAGAACAAAGAGTCCACAGGATGTGAGAAAAATCTTTGCCGGCTATAAACCAGACAGGGGATTAATATCCAGAACATATAAAGAACTCAAAAAATTAAAAAGAACAACAACAAAATCCTAGCAATACATGGGCAAATGAATTGCTGACAGTTCTCAAAAGAAGTACAAATGGCCAGTGAATATATGAAAAAATATTCATCTTAAGGCACTGGAGAAATGTCAATCATATACATATACATGTTGTTGCTGTTAGGTGCTGTTGAGGCAGGTCCAACTCATAGTGACCCTCATAGGGCTTTCAATGGCTGATTGTTTCCAGATTGCTTCAAGAGGGGATTGTCACATCCTTCTGCCCCTGACTTTTTTTCTTTTTTTTTGTGGCACTGGCAATTGAACTTGGGTGCTCAGAGAGCACAGAGCCAAAAACGAGCTGAGCACGGTGGTGCATGCCTATAATTCCAGCAATTTGGGAGGCTGAAGCAGGAGGATCATGAGTTTGAGGCCTGAGGCAGCCTGTATAACTTACCAAGATTCTGTCTAAAAAATAGAAAGAAAGAAAGAAAAAGAAAAAAGAAAACAAAAACATTGAAAATGTTATAGTGAATCCATCATTTTGTACAATGAATATATGCTAATAAAAATTAATAGGTACAAATTCATAATAATAAAGAATAGGGTGCCTGAAACAAGAGAGTTGCAGAAAACAGTGAAAAGTTTGGGTGTGTGTTGTCTTGTAGGGTTTGGCACCTACTGGCCTGAGAAAGGAGAAGAAGGGCTAATCAGAAGTGTCCATAGTCCTTCCATGGGCTTGAGGGATACAGTGTGAGGTTGGTAAAGTTTTGAGGATCCCCAGAAGGGGCTGTAAACTTTCCAGACTTACTATTGTTGCCACCTACTTCTGAGGAACCACATACAGGTTACTGTGACTGCCCTTCAGAGTTTAACCTAAGAGGCGATGCCAACGTGGCAGGGGAAACTTCTGGAGACTCTTTGATGTGAAGCTGTGAGGATCAAGAGGGAGGAACTGAGATACCCATAACCAAGACCCTTCAGGTCAGGCCCAAGTTGAAATAAATCTCCCAATACTTTTGTTTCTCAGAGGCATTTTTACCAGCCAATCTGGACGTTGGTGGGGGCTGGTGCCAAACCTTTGTCCTCATCTGGTCGACCCACAGCAAGTGTGATTCCTTCTGGCGTGGAGTGGATCAAAGCTAGAGTGGTTGAGCTGAACCCAGACAAGAACTGCATCCGCACCGACAATGGCAAGGAGGTAAGTGCGAGGGGGCAGGGCTGGGGGGGGGCGGGCTTGGTACTTTTTGTTAATCTGAGAGCTCATACTGATGCACAGCTGTTCTCCCACTGGACACCTTCCTGGTGAAAGATGGCGTCGACGCATGTGCGTATGTATGTGTGTATGTGTGAAATACTTCAGGAGATGGCAAGATATGTGGGAAATGGAGACTAGATAGAAGGACTGAGCAACATTCAATTAATAAATTAATAAATGAACAACTAAGACAAGTATTTGTTGAGCATCCACTGTGGATGCTATTACAGATTAGTGTAGGATATTGCATCTGAATGTTTATTTAACATACTATTGCTACATGTTAAGATATTGGGCACCTCCTATCTCTCTTTCCTTTGAAGCAGTCAGCTTTTCTACCTGACACCCGGCGTCCCAGGGAAATACCCACCTTAGTCACACAAGTGGGTGCTTTGCCGAGCTATAGGCAACTCCCATGACTGAGGTCTGTGCCAGGACCAAGGAGAATCGATGCTGCCAGAGCTTGAGGGACACAACTGTGTGGCACCATTTAGCAGTCTCCTGCTGCCCCTGACCCAGGAGTCAGAGCTTTTCAGCAACTGCTGCCCCCAGGCTTAAATCTACCTGCAGCTCCATGTGCCCTAGTGCAGATGAGCCCAGAACGGTACCAGCCAGTTAGTCACGGGGCTCTGCCTTGTTCCATCCTGCATGATGCTTGGGCCCCCAGGGTTCACTGACTGCCTGTGCTCCTTCTCCCTTCAAACTGGGGGGCTCTGGCATTTTCACAGAATTGTAGAATCTGACAGTTGGTGGGGATCTAAAAGGTACTCAAGTCCAACCCCTCTCTCTAAGCAGGGATCTATCTGCTACCAGCATTTCCTTGGGTGATGGATCTTTCTGAGCATCTCATAGAAGCCCTCTCTAGAAAACACACGTATGTACCAAAGTTTGCATTTAATTTCATCATGCTCAGAGATTATCTGGAGCCTTTCTTGAACCCTGGTAAAGAGTAACTTCCTTATAGCACTCATGATCCTTGGCTCTCTGGCCTCCATTCATTCCACAAATATTTGTTGAGTATCTACTCTAAGTTAGGTATAGTTTTAGGTATCAGGCACAAGAGTGAACAAACACCAGGCAAAATCCATACTGTCCTGAACTGTATATTCTAGTAGGGGGAGGGCATACTTTAGACAAAATAAAAAAGTAAATTATATAGTAGGTTAGGAGGTGATGAGTGTTAATGAAAAAAAAATAGAGAAATAGAGCTAAATAATTGGGACTGGGGTTTATGGGGAGGAGGGGAGTGAATTTAAAATAGGTTGGTATTTACATTGTCTGCAGCTGAAGAGTTTTCTGAAAACAAGTTAACCTTCTTCATATTTTTGGAAATATGAAAGTTCTGTCTTTGTTGAGTCAGAACAGAACTCCTGTAACCCTTTCCTGTTCTTTCTTGGACCTCCAGGATATTATTGTCCTTAGTTCCCTTAATTTCTTTCTTAATATCTTTCTTATTCCTTGTTCTGCTCTGTAGTGTGTGAGAAAATATCTTCTCTCTTTTCCGAGGAGAAATCCTTCAACTCTTTGAAGAAGTCTCTTCTATTCTGTGTAAGTTTTCTTTTCAGATAGACTTATCCCCTGTCCACATGACCCTCAGCTCTTCCTCACAATTCATGGTTTCCAGTGGCATTTACCCTACTTGGGACATCATCTGGCTTGTGAATGTCCTCCATGAACAAGGTGTCTGAAAGAGAAGGAAACTCTGCAGAACAGCCCAGAATAGAGCGGGACTGTTGTCTCCCATGGTCAGATGCTGCCTCAGCTGCATTTGCCTTTTCAGTAACAGTCACCACAGTGCTGATTCATGCTGAGCTCAGGTCAGTATTCACAATACTGCTCACCCAGCACCCCCAGGAGAGATGGATCCCCTTGATCTGCGTCATGTGTATTGCTGTTCCTCTGTTAATGGTGTAGAACTTCCTTATTTTCCTCAGGGACTCCAGGAGACCAGACTGAATAACACATAATTATTGTCAGTTTACAAGGCTAAGCTTGGTGGCTCGTTTACCTTGCCACTCTCCTGTTCACAGACCAGGTGTCTCCCAGATAACACACATGGCCCGTGGTTCAGCAAGGCCTGCTTCATTTATTAGACCCTTTGAAGATCTTGGAATACTTCAGTACCTTCTGTGGTTGGGTTCACTTATTGTAAGAGTCATACAGTTGTCTCATCTCTCTCTCTCTCTCTCTCTCTCTCTCTTTCTCTCTCTCTCTCTTTTGTGGTACTGGGATATGAACCTAGGGCCTCCCGCTTGCATGCTTTGCAAGTGCTGGACCACTGAGCTGCACCCTCAGCTCATTTTTTTACTTTTTGAGACAGGGTCTCACTAAGTTATGCAGACTGCCTCTGGTCTCAAACTTGTGATCCTCCTGCCTCTGCCTCCCGAGCCACTGGGATTACAGGTGTGCACCACCATGCCGGGCTAATAATTCTATTCTTTGTGCGTGCGTGCGTGCGTGCGTGCGTGCGTGCGTGCGTGTGTGTGTGTGTGTATGGGGCTAGGGTTTAGCTCATTTGGTGGAGTGCTGCTCTGCACTCTCTGAGGCCCTGGGTTTGATTCCCAGCACTGCAAAAATGGAAGAAGGACTTGGCAGCCCATTCCTGAGAACAATCCTGACAAAATCACATCATGTTTGATGCGTCAACTGAAAAAGGAAGACCCTCAATTAGATGGATTGATACAATGACTGCAACAATGGGCTTAAACATAAAGATTGTGTGCTTGGTACAGAGTTGGGGAGTGTTTCATTCTGTTGTACAAAGGGTCACTATGAGTTGGACCCAACTTGATGGCACCTATCAAAAGTCTTGCTGTGTAGCCCAGGCTGGCTGTGAACTCTCCTGGTATGTAGACCAGGATGACCTTGAACTCTCATTGATCTTCCTGTATCAGCATCCTGGGTGCTGGGATCACAGATATCTGCCACCATGCCCTGAAACCTAGTTTATACTTTCTTATTTTATTCACGAGGTAAATAATAACTGGAGTTGAAGGCACTGCTGAGATCCAGACTCAGAGTGTCTCTAACTCTTCCCTGACCCAAGGGTCTGTTTGTCTGGATGCATCCCACGCCTGGCCTGGACTTAACCTGGCTCTGCTCTCTCCCTTCTTCCTGCTCCTGCCCCAGTAGCCTCTCATTTCCTCAAATGCCTCTGCCACCTTTTTACGGCATGACCTTTGTACATGCAGCTCCCACATCTATCCCTAGATAATGTCTATTTATTGTTGGCTTAGAAATGACTCCTCCAGGCAAGCCTTCTTTGACCTACCAACCTTGATCAGGTTCTCACTTGTCATGCTTCATAGCCTTCTGTGGTATAGTGGTTATTTGAATGATTATCTGAAAATCTTATCTCCCCTACTTGTCTGTGTTCATGGAGGGCAGAAACTGCGTTTGTCATGTTCATCACTACATGCTCAGGAACAGGTACAACATCTAGCAGATAGAAGGTGCCCAGTAAATGCTGTGAACAAACTGTGTCTCAGTTTCCTGATTTGTAAAATGAGAATAATGATAATAATTGTTGTTGTTGTTAGGTGCCGTCAAGTTGAGTCCGACTCGTAGCGACCCTATGTACAGCAGATCGAAACACTTGCCAATTCTGAGCCAGGCAAATGATCTTATTTATGTTTAAGCCCATTGTTGCAGACACTGTGTCAATCCATCTGGTGGAGGGTTTTCCTCTTTTGCGTTGACCTGCCACTCTCCCAAACATGATGTCCTTCTCCAGGGATTGTTCTCTCCTGACTACATGTCCGAGATATGTAAAACGCAGTTTGGCCATTCTTGCTTCCAAGGAGCACTCTGGTTGTACTTCTTCTAGGACAGATTTGTTGGTTCTTTTGGCAGTCCATGGTATATTCAATAGACGTCTCCAGCACCACAATTCCAAAGCATCAATTCTAATAACATTTATCTTGCTGGATTGTTTTGAGCATTAAAATGAATGGAAACATGTAAAGCACTTAGAACAGTGTGTTGCACGGACCAAAGGCTCAAGAAATGTTATTTTAAAAAGAATATATGAAAAAGGAAAAAAAAATCCTTCTTAAGCTTGCCTATGTGCCATCAGAGTTCTTAGTTGCTGACTGGAAGCAGGCTTATCACCTCTGAACTCTCGTCAATGCTCTTCTTTTTCTAAATTACCATGTGACTTTTATTTAGTAGGTGAGCCTAGAATTTTTCAAAGCATTAGCAGCCTATCTCCTAGGTTCTCAGCATCAGGATTTACTTCCCCTAACCCTTGTATAAAATGAGGATATTTGCCCATATGCTGTCTTCTGGAGAGGTCTGTACAGCTCTCTGTAATTGCTCAGTCTTGTGTACAACCTTGCACCATTCCTTGGGGTTTAGGTCTTCCTGCCTAGAAACTCATACTTACTCAAAATGCTTGAGGTTTTCTTTTTGTTTGCTTACTATTTAGGATTTATTCTCCCTTAGTGATTTTTTCCTTACAATCTTAGGTTGTTCATAATCTTTAGAAATAATCAATATTATACTCCAATGAAACCACCAAGGTACACACAAACCCAAAACGCTTTTTGTTGACCGTGTTCCTGTGCTTTCCCTGTTGTCCATCATCCCCAGCCCCCAGCCCCTGAAGGCTACATATAGTTCAGACAACCATTCAGTGCCCCCACCTCCCTACAGAACTGAGTTTCAAGGAGCCAGCTTAAAACTCTCTGGATAGGCAGAGTGTACAGATCAAGATGTTTTTACTGTCTGTCCACCTGACAAATTGTATTTTTTACAAGCACCTGAAGTCAGCCATTCATTTATTCCTTCATCCAGCAAACACTACCAAGTTCCTCACTCTAATCTAGATTTTAGGAATGTAGGGAATAAGATGCACCCTCTATCCCCTAGGGGTGCTCTGCATAGTGGGTGGGACATGACACCAGCACAACATGCCAAGTGCTGTAAACATCATGTGCACTGTGCTAAGGGAGCCCTGGGTGGGGGTGGGGGTGCTGGGCCAATGGTGAATGAGTCATAGGAAAGCCTTGGGGACCTTCAGCAACTTACTCCCCTTGGCTCCCCAGATAGAGCTGAGCACTCTTGGGCCTGGGAGCCGTCTTTCTCCCATGCGATCTGCTCAGTTTGCTGGCTCTGCTTCTCCATTTAGTTCAAGATCATGGCGATCACCACCCATTTCTCCTGGCTCTGCTCCTGGATTTCATTGTAATCATTCTCCATCTTTACTTTTTAGGCTAGTGTTTGTACTTTATATCCCTCTTCCTTACACTTTCTGACCTCAACTTTTCTTCTTTCTGATCCTAAACCTGCATTTCCGTCATGATATTTATGGATACGCTTGTCTTGAGAAGGAATAATCACAATATTCATATTTAAAGAGGGGACTTTTTCATTCCATCTAGATCATTAAATAAGAATAGGTACCCCATATCACATCCTTTTCAGTGACCCTCAGAAAAGGAGTTTCTCAACTATCATATCAGTCCAATCTACATGACAGGTTGAATTTACATATTAGCCCTAGATTTAAAAATCATTGATTATACTTTAAGATTAGGAGGTCATTCTCCCACCCCTTAATATGAAAAAGTGTTTCCACAAGCACTGTACAAAGAATTTCAGACCCTTTATTATTCTCCACTGTGTAAAAACATCTGTGTTCCAAGCTTTCAGGGGCCAGGCAGGTTACACGGTATTAGTGAAGCTGAGAGATATGAAGGCATTGAAAATAGGGGTGGGATGGCAAGATAGAGGGCTGGGATTTAGCTGAGTTGGTAGAGTGCTGTGCTGTAGTCTCTGAGGTCCCAAGTTCAATTCCCAGCACCGCAAAAATGGGAGAAGGGCCTGGCAATCCACTCCCAAGGCAATCCCGAAAGAGTCAGCCATTGAAAACCCTATGAGGGTCACTATGAGTTGGATACTGACTCGATGGCTCCTAACAACAACAGGCAAGATAGAGCAGGCATCCTTTCTTGCCTGCTCCACCCACTACACGTCTCTGTGGTTCATTCATACTGAAAAATGGAAGTATGGTCCTGTCCACACACATCTGGGGCTAGGGTTAGTCCTCGGGTGCTGCTTTTTGAGTCCTGGTCTAAAATCTCTTTTTGTATTGCAGATCTCCTACAAATATCTTATTATTGCTCTCGGAATCCAGCTGGACTATGAGAAGGTATTGTTTTAAGTTGCTTCTGTGTTACTTTGGCCTATTTATGCCAAGATCCACACTGCATTTGTTGTTTTATTTTTGTTTTGACAAGAAAGAGGTTATGAGGAATTCTCTTCTAGTTTTATTTCTCAGTGGTCCTTGTGTGGTATAAAAAAGTTTTCTTTATGATTCTGTCAATGGTAGCAATGTGTTTTAGCTTTAAACTTTAATGAGAGGTCAGCATGTCCATGCCCTAATAGTAATTCTTGCAAAACAGCAGCCATTTCCACACTTATAGGAAACCTGCCTTTCTCTGTAGGACTGAGTTGGTTGTACTAAAGGTTAAGTTTCCCTTCGCAAGTCAGATTTAGATTATGATTTTTTTTTTTTTTTTTTTTTGAGATAAGGCCTTGCTGTGTAGCCCTGGTTTGCCTGGAACTCACTATGTTGACCAGGCTGGCCTTGAACTCATGTTGATACTCCTGCCTCAGCCTCCCTACTGCTGGGATTATAGGCGTGTGCTACCATGACCATCTTTGGATTATGAATTTTTAATCAGATTTTAAAGGCAGAACACCAGAAGTTGGTTCATCAGATGTTGGAAGGGCATCTGAATTTTGTTGTATAGAGGCTGAGTATTTTTGGTATGAAGTGCCTAATGCAATATAAATGCTACACTATAAGTTCCTTAGATCTCTTCTGTGAGCTAGGAGTCACAGGCTAACTGATAGTTATGAGATTCAAGCTTATTTTTCTAAACATAATGTACTAAGTCATTAATTGCTATGATTTTCAGGAACTTGTTGGGAACTGGGGGTAAATAGTTGCAGTGCTTAAAGCATAGTGCTGACCAGGTCACAAATTGTAGGAATGTGATCCTGGCTAGGACCTCATCAGAGGTGGTCCAGGAAGGACCTTTGGGGTGGGTTTATGTGTAAAAAGCCAGAGTCATGACTTGTCCAGGTTGAGGGTGGTGAAACTATCCTGGGATGCATTATGTGACAGTTCAGAGAAGCCACGTCTCCCCACAGCCCCCAGTGGCTCGTGACGAGGATGGAGGGGACCGTGCTAAGTTCTTAGTCCTCTCTTAGTTCTTAGCACTTCTCAAGAAGCAACAATGTTTAAAGGCAGCTATTGGTATGGAATCTATACTGCATGCCAGGAGCCATGCTAGGAATCCAATATTGATTCTTCATGACTTCTTATGAATGAGACATTTTTGTCTCCACTTAAGATATGAGGAAACCAAGGAAAAGAGACTATAACATAACCATGCCTAACATGCTTCTTGGCACTCTTTGATTGGAGGTAGTAGAAAAGTCCTCAGGTTAGTGTAAATCAAAAAGCAGGGGGTCACATGATGAAACTGAGATATCTATGGAACTCTAAAGCAGGAATGTGATGGGCCTCTGGCAGGGCTGGATCTTTCATCTGGGTTCCACTGGGCCCAGGTAGCCTCTCTCTGCCCATCGGCCTCTGCTTTTTCTCATGCTAGCTTCACTGGCTCTCTGCAGCATGGTGTCCTGCTCACTGGTCTTCCCTGGGTGACAGGACAGCCCCCAGCACCCCAGCACCCAGCCTGTTACTACGCAGCCAAAGGACAGTCTGCTCTCCTCTCTTCCCTAACTCTCACTTGCCCCCCTCCCTCCTCTCTACCTTTCTCTGCTTCAGAGTTCCCTGGAAGCAAAGCAACTCTAATGGATGAAGCAACTCTGATGGATGAGGGGTCATCAACTGCCCTTCATCACACAGGTCTTCCCGAAAGGAACCTGCTTACCAAACTGTATGGCATCTTTCCCTTAACAGCAACTACTTCAGACTAGAGAGAGATTGAAGGTGATGAGAGATCGGCTGTGTCTATCTCTTGGATAGTGGGTTTTGCTTTGGGAAGCAGAAGGTATGGTGTTCTGGTGGGCAGACTCGGAGGCGGATGGTCAGAGGCCTTGGGATCTAGTTCTGTAAGATTTTGGGTTGGTCTCAACCTTGCTATGCTTCAGTTTCCTCATCTGTTCTATGGGCTAATCATATTTCCTTACCTCCCTCAGAGGTATATGATGAATATCCAGTGAAACTTTGAAACTGTTAAAATACAAGGGGATTTCATAATTACCATGGTAATAATAATTATTATTGAGACTGCTAATATCATTACTGGGCTGGGATTTAGCTCAGTTGGTAGAATGCCGCTCTGCAGCCTCTGAGGTCCCTGGTTTGATTCCCAGCACTGCAAAAATGGGAGCAGGACGTGGTAATCCACTCCCAAGGCAATCCTGAAACAATCAGCCATTGAAAACCCTGTGAGGGTCCCTATGAGTTGGACACAACTTGACGGCACCTAACAACAACAATATCATTACTATCTGAACTGTGAACAGGAATCATCAGTAACAAAGCAGTAATTGCTCTTAACATTGAACATGGATAAATAATGAGCCCAGAGCACTGATGATGGACCCTTTCTTTGAGACCTATGGGACAATGTGAAAGGTGACTCTAAAAGGAGCCTGGAGAAGAGCCTGGTGGGGCCCTGAAGAACAAGCCCATCTTGATGACTATTTCTCTATGGTTGACATTGAACCTGTCCTTGCTGAGAACTGGGGCTTAAGTCTATCTAACTTAATCTGTGCCATCTTTGTTGCACTCTGTGACTCATCTAACAGTTAGGATAAGTATCCAGTTAATCTTGTTGTCAGTTATAAACTCACATTGACAGGGCACTTACTGTGCATATCCGTCATTTTCCTGGGCCCTTTGCATCTACAGTCTCATTTATTCCTGCCAATAATGCTGTGAAGCAGATAGTTTTATCCCCATTTTATAGATGTTAATCACAGCATCTCAAACCTCAGTGTACATTGGAATCACCTGGAGGGCAATTTCTGGGCCTGCCCAGAGAGCCTCTGACTCAGTAGGTCCAGGGTGGGGCCTAATAATCCACATTTCTAGCAAGGTCCCAGGTGTTGCTGGTGTTCCTGGCCTGAAGCCCACACTTTGAGACCCACTGGCTTCAAAATACAAGGCAATTTCTCCAGAGTCATCATACTATCCGTCAAAAAGCTAGGATGCAAATCAGATCTTTGGGACTCTAAAGTCCATACTTTTAATTACCTGACTTTACTGCCTTTACCAAGAATTTGATCTGGTGCAATGTGATGAAGGGTAGTTTAAGTTTGATATTACTGACAATATAAGTGAATAGTGCTGGGTCTTAGCCCTTCTTCTTCCCAATAAGGCAACTGGTTCTCCTGAAAGGAAGTATGGTTGGCATCCTGCCCTCACTCCAAAGGTGGGAAGAGATGTGTTCACGTCCTTGCCTCCAGGCCAGGGTGGAAAGGGGATTCCCTTGAGTAGACCCATTCTGCAGTGTCACAGGTGACTTCAGGTGCTAGACCTCTGGTACGAGAACTGTCACTCACCTGCCTACTCCATGTGTGAGTACTGAGAGATAATCATAAAGCTGGAATACTTGGAAGGTTGTAGAAATGTCAAATAACAAGGACTCTAATGGCATTTGTACTTTTGCTTAAAAATATATATATTTTTCTGTGTGTTTGGTTGCAGATTAAAGGCCTACCTGAAGGTTTTGCTCATCCCAAAATAGGGTCCAATTATTCAGTGAAGACTGTCGAGAAGACATGGAAAGCTCTACAGGACTTCAAGGAGGGTAACGCCGTCTTTACCTTCCCAAACACTCCGGTGAAGTGCGCCGGAGCCCCGCAGAAGATCATGTACTTATCGGAAGCCTACTTTAGGAAGGTATGCCTCCTCTCTGACACAGTGGCATGGGACAGATGTTGCTGATCCCGTGATCCCAGAAGTCTATGTTTACCCCTAGCATGTTATTGTTGTTGTTGTTAGGTGCCGTCGAATCAGAGTCCAACTCATGGCGACCCTACATACAATAAGTGAAACATTATTGTCAGTGCTTCTCTGCTATTCATAGGGTTTTCAATGGTAGATTGATTTTTTTGGGGGGGAGTGGGTTGCCAGGTCCTTCTCCCAAGCCTATAGTATCTGGTGTTCCCAGGCAGTTTCCCATCCAAGTACTAACCAGGCCCGACCCTGCTTAGCTTCTGAGATCTGATGGGATCAGACATCACAGGGCTATGGCTGCAGGCATCCTTAGCATAGAACCATCATATTTCTTAATTTCTATTACATATGTACACAACTATATAGTTGGAAGTTTATAAAATAGGAAAAAAAGGGAAGAGGTCACTCAAAGTACAATTGCTCTAATGAATCTGTGATCATCAATCTGATCTGTCCTTTTACTGTTTTTTCTATAGGCTCTGAAAAATATGGTTACAGTTGTACTGTCCATACAAATTTAAATGTATTACATTTTATTAAATGTATTTGAGAAGCTGAGGCAGGAGGATTGCAAGTTCAAGGCCTGCCTGCGCTACATAGTGAGTTTGAGGCCAGCCCAGGCAACTGGGCTAGACCTTGTCTTAAAAAGCAAAGGGTTGGGGACAATATCAGGGACTTTGTTCCCTCCACACCTAGAACAGCACCCGGCCAACTCTAGGACTTTGTTAAATATTTGTTAAGTGAATGAATATGTGAATATATGAATGAACAGTTCAGCTCTAGTCTCTCTTTACCTGGCTTGACCTTCACCTCTAGCCTTCAGCTGAACAGTGTCCACCTCAATCTCCACCTCAAGGCCTCACCCAGTTGTTATGCCATGGGGAAAGATAGGAAGGAGGCATTAGATTGAACGACATATCACGTGACCAGGTATCACTGATGGAAAAGCTGGCAATATCTCTTCTGAGTGTTTTAAATACTTGTCAGGGTTAAAAAGAAAAGGAAAGAGAAAGTGGCTGGACTAATGCTCTGGTGTTGGTTGTTTTCTTATTTCCTTTCTCTCAGACTGGAAAGCGATCCAAGGCCAATGTCATTTTCAACACTTCTCTTGGAACAATTTTTGGAGTTAAGAAGTATGCAGACGCCCTGCAGGAGATCATCCGGGAGAGGAACCTCACTGTTAACTACAAGCAAAACCTCATTGAAGTCCGAGCTGATAAACAAGAGGCTGTTTTTGAGAACCTGGACAAACCTGGAGAGACCCAAGTGGTTTCGGTGAGTGGTGAGGGGAAGCTGTCCACCTGAAGCATTGTGGGCTGCATGGAGCCATAACTGCCTGTAACACTGCAACTCCATTTCCAAGATCAAGGTCATCGTGTGCTGGGGAAGGCTGGTTACAGTGAGCATTGGAGGGCAGTGATAGGGTGAGGAGATGGACCAAAATGGGTGAGGGAGAGCCAGAGGGAAGAGGCTGTGTCAGTGGGAGACGAGAAGCGTTCATTGACTTGTGTCAAGTGAATTTCTGTTCCATTCTTTTGACTCTACTTTTCCCTGGAAGCACCTCACTTGAAGAAGCCAAACATATTTCCCACCTTCAGTTATTGCCTAGAGAGTTAAGGGAGAGGGCTTTAAATGCAGAATACGGTGACCGTCTCAACCTGTGGCATGTGAAAAACAGCCCTTCTGGAGGCAGGAAGCAATCCTGGGGCTAGTTCCAGAATTACAGGGGTGTCTTTCTCCAGTAAAAAGGTGTCTTTAAGTATATTTAAATGTCTTTAAATATATTTAAGTAAGTATATTAAGTAAATGTGCCTAAAAGGCAGCATTTACAAGTCCTTCTGGAAGTACCTGGCAGAGCTACCACTTTCTTTGGAATGATCTAGCCGTTGTTGTATGGGTTTGGCCTTTGTGTGTCTCATTTTCTTCTTCCCTAAGTGGGAATAATACTTTCATAGAAGCACTATGAGGATTAAGAACAGGTGCAAGGGGATCTGGAGAGGAAGATGTGTTTACACCATCCAGCAAGAGCTGTTAGCAATAAGAAAGCACTACATGTTTAAGGTCGAAGGGCTACATTACCCAGGAAGTTTGAAGTGAACTTAAGGTTAGTCTTCTAAACATCAAAACTTCAAATTTTAAGCTTTTTAGCTCAAGCTTCTAAAACCTATTGCATATGTCTTTTCTTTCTTAAATGGAGTGCACTGAATATCGTTGAAAATGTCACTGATGACTGAGGGCCATATGTTTTAAAAACTTTTATTTGGAAGTAGTCTCAAACTTAGAGAAGTTATAAAAATAAATGTAGCACAAAGGAAATGGTATATCCTATCCCTAGATTCACATATAGAATTTTATGCCATTTGCTTTAGCTTTATCAATTGATCTCTCTCTCTCTCTCTCTCTCTCTCTCTCTCTTTTTTTTGTGGTACTGGGGGTTGATCTCGGGGCCTCACACCTGCATGCTTTGCAAGTGCTGGGCCACTGAGCTGCACCCCCAGCCCTTTTATTTTTTTCCTTACTTTCTGAGACAGGGTCTCGCTAAGTTCTGCATCCTTCCTGTGGTTTTGAACTTGCGATCCTCCTGGCTCCGCCTCCCAAGATGCTGGGATTACAGGCGTGTGCCACCACACCCAGCTAACTGATCTCTTCATGTATCTATATCTAAGTATCAACCTGTCTCTGTCAGTTTTCCTAAAGATAAGTTATATGCATCAAATATTAACCCCTTTTCCCCCTAAATACTTTGGTATAAATTTCCTAAGTTAGGGGTATTTTCTTATATAAATATAGTAGTTATCAGTTCAGTAGATTTAGAACATATATACAATATTTTAATCTACTATTGTATCCAATTTTGTCGATCGATCCAGTAGCACTTACAGTATGTCTCCCTCCCCAGTAAAGGACCTACTCTACAATTATGTATTGCATTTAATTGTGATGCGTCTTTAACCTCTTTTAATCTGAGACATTTCCACAGCCTTTCTTTATCTTCTATGAAATTGACATTTTGGAACAGTACAATCCTCCTCTGGCCACTTTTTTATTTTTTAAGTAGAATCTATCTCATTTTGCGTTTGTCTGTTTTCTTGTGATTAATTTTAGGCTATGCTTTCTGGACTGGACTACTGCATACTTAATGTTGTATCCTTCTGAGGACCCATATTTGTAAGCATACGATGTTCACTTGCCTTTTATTGCTGATATTTATTCTGAGCATCAGTCAAGATGTAATCCAATTTTTCCACTGAGTAATTAGTATTCTTCTTTTTCCCTCTTCTCCCTTGCTAATAAGAAACTCCAGGGATACTTTAAGATCATGCAAGCCTCCTACTTTTTAAAGTCTCCGCCTAGACTTAGCATCCATTGATGACACCTAATCTTCCTTTTACTATGGCGATTGCAAAATGATAATTTTTCTAACTCCAGAATTCCATCCACAATTACCAGTAGGCTCTCTGCATTTTGTCAGCAAGAGCCTTTTTTTTTTTTTTTTCCTGTCAGTTACTTAGTTACTGATAGGAACTCATGAATTTTAATTTTCCTCGAATAGTTTGTCATTCATTAATGTCCTTATTTATTTTAGTGCTCAAGTTGTCCCGGATTTGGTCAGTGGGAGCTCCTTCCACCTAGTTCCTGCGTCCATGACATGTGTCCATCATGCTTTTCAGCATTTCCTTACTTTCTGCTGTCACAGGCTGTCCTCGGCTCATTGACTTCTGCCTGCTCTGGCACAGGGTCATCATTTCCAATAGCTCTCATCTACTTACACTCATGGGCTTTGGGGGTGGTACAAGGCTACTTGTCACTTTACAAAAGCATCTCTGTTTTTTTGTTTTTATGTGTGTCTTTTTTTTTCCTAGTTAAAAACATTCAAGATGGGTTGGTCCACTGTTATCAAGGATAATCTTGATATAGGTCTTTGAAAAAAAAAATCCAACCCTGTCCTGTGTACGCCTCAGGGAACCTAGTACTGAACCAGATCCCTCTCTACTCTTCCAAAGTTCGTCTGTCCTGCCTTCCTTCCTTCCTCTCTCTCTCTCTCATTTTTGGAGACACTGTCTCACTAAGTAGCTCAAGCCTGGAATTCACTATGTAGTCCAAGCTGACCCTGAATTCACATCAATCATCCTGCCTTAGCTCCCTGAGTTCTGGGTTTACAGATGTGCACCCCCATACTCAGCTAGATAATTTTTGTATCCATTCCCTTTTCATCTTTAATTGGTGATTGGACACTTTATATGTTTTGTGAGTTGATCTATATTTGGGAATGATGCTCTTTTGTGTACCAGCTGTTAACAAGGCCTTTACAAGTTTTACAGATTCTGAGCACCTCCTTCAAAATAAAACTGAAGTACCAGACATTACAACTTTATAGCTGAGGGTCATGGAGAGAGGAACCAAAATACACCACCCCCCATTAATGTTAGTAATAATAGAAACATCAGTGGATTCTTTCAGAATATTAGTGGGCTGTGTGCTCTGAAATCTTGAGTTTCCCTCTATCTGCTGCTAGAGGGACCATGTGGGTTCAGAAGGGGGAGATCATGTCAATTGAGAGGACAGTTGTTTATCACTGTCCTTCATGGGAACATGTAAGATCTTTGAGAGGGTACAGATTGGTATAAACACTAATAGTATGATACTCTATCTAGTTGTAGTACAGTGTATGGAGTAAGGATGTTGGGGAGGGGGGAGTTTGTGAGGCTATAGAAATATTAAAAAGCTGCAAATTTGGATGCTCTTCTTTTGTGTAGTATGAAATGCTTCATGTCACACCACCAATGAGCTCACCAGACGTCCTCAAGAGGAGTCCTGTAGCTGATGCTGCTGGCTGGGTGGATGTGGATAAGGAAACTCTGCAGCACAAGAGATACCCAAACGTGTTTGGGATTGGGGACTGCACCAACCTTCCTACATCAAAGACCGCTGCTGCAGTAGGTAGGGTGGCCAACTCTATTTCTCCTCTCCAACTGAAATCTCTCCAAGGTACCTTCACAACAAAACCAAAACCTTGGCACAAACAGCATCCCATTAATAATGGAAGGAACGTTTGTGGCCTAAAAATGACTTTGACCTCCCTGAGGCAGAAGTGAATGGTTAATGAACCTAGTGTTTGATGAAGAAGAAAATGTTTTGAGTACTTTGCCAAAGTGCTGAAATAGCATGATCTTATCTGCCTGTTTTGGACTGGGGTTCAGCTTAGTTGGTAGAGTGCTGGTCTGGGCACTCTGAGGCCTTAGCTTCTATCTTAGCACTGCAAAAATGGGAGAAGGACCTTGTGGCCCACGCCTGTAACAATCCCAAAACAATCAGGCATTGGAAACCCTATGACTAGCAGAGAAGCACTGACAATAGTACCGGGCATGGCACAGTGTCAGGGAGTGTTTCATTCTGTTGCACATACGGTCACTAGGAGTTGGACCCAATTCAATGGCAACCTAATGCCTTTGCTATGTCAGAGGAGTTGTTTTCAGGATGAAGGGTACTAGAAAGAGGGCATCACTTTTCTAGCTCTCTTCTCCCTTCCCTGGCATTCTCAGCAGCTTGGCTGTTTTTCCTCTGCCTGAAACACCATGAAGCTAGGGAAACATTTGTTTCCCTAGAAAACCCATGCAAGTCAACGAAAGCTCACAGACTAGAAAATTGTTCTGTTAAGACCAATCCAGAGGAGCATGCCCTGATGGGTTCACGATTAAGGTTTCAGCCTGGAAAACTAAATTCTTCACCTCGATGTTCTGCACTAGCAGTGATGGGGAGAATTGGCTTTTCAATTCTGTCCTCTACAGACAGGAACTATCTTCTGTGAATGCTATAAAACATGGACCTCCCTGCCGATGGGTACCGTAGTGTTTTGTGTGAGTTAGATACCTGTGGAGCATGTTGTGTTACTTTCACTTTCTATTTCTTTTTTCTTTTTTCTTTTTTTTTTTGAGACAGGGTCTTGCTAAATTCTGCAGACTGCCTCTGGTCTCAAGTTTGCTATCTTCCTGCTTCCCCCTCCCAAGCCGCTGGGATTACAGGCATGCGCCACCGCCCGACATACTTTCACTTTCTATTTCAACATGAAGAAAGACTTTATAGGAAATCTATTGGATGTCTTTTCCATTACTAGTGGCAATTATCTCCCAATTTCTTAATTTCAAAAATCTCCAATCAATGAAAAATTAGAAAAAAATACATCCCCATCAGGTATTAATCGATTATTAAAATATTTTGTGACATTTGCTTCATCACTTCATACATTTTTATTTCTTTTTGTGGTACTTGGGAGTTGAACCTGGGGCTTTGCAAGTAAGTGCTCTCTCACTGGGCTGCACCCCCCAGCACATGTTTCATTTTTTGTTTTTGAGTCAGGGTCTCACAAAGTTACACAGGTTTCCTCTGGCCTCAAACTCTCGAGCCTCTTGCCTCTGTCTCCCAAGTTACTGGGATTATAGGTGTGTGCCACTGTGCCCAGCCTGAAATAAATTTAGATGTCATGATACTCTGGCCTGTGTCTCCTAGGAGAAAGGACATTTTCTTCCATATCTACAGGACCATTATTATGTCCAAGAGATTTAGCATTATATAATAAAATCTTCTCATATACAATTCAGTTGGAATTTTCCTAAGAACATCCTCTGTAGTGCTCCACTCCCTTTAAATCCACCAACCAGTCAAGGAGTACACACTAAATTGATTGTCCTGTCTTTCTGATTTCCTTTAGTTTAGAATAGGCCTTTCAAGATGTTGGCATTTTCACTTTTATGACATTGGCTATTTTTGTTTGTTTTTTTGTTTTCTTCTTATTTTTCTTTCGCTCCGTAGTCCAGGCTGGCCTCGAACTATCAATCTTCTTGCCTCAGCCTCTTGAGTGCTGGGATTACAGCCACCATGCCCAGCTGACATTGGCAATTTTGAAGAGTGCAGGCTGGTTGTCTCGTAGAAGTTCTGTGGGATACCACAATTTAGAATTGCCTAGTTGTTACTTTATGGTTGGATTCAATTAGTCTAAATGTTTTGGCAAGAGTCTATACGCGTGAAGCCGTGTATCTCCACTACAGCACCTCAGAAGCCTGTCATATCAGTTGGTCTTGTCCTTGGTAAAGCTGGATTTCATCACTAAGTTAAGGGATGTCCTTTATTCTTTTCCATTGCAAAAGCACATTTTCTCTTTGTAATTTATAGATAGCCTGCAAGGCAATACTTTGAATTTTCATTCATATAATGTAAGCCTACTACATTTAGATGGTGGAAATACCTTCCTCTAAGAGCAGATTAGCTGTGTTTTAGCTACTCAAACAAACAAACATTTAATTCAAGTTTCAAATGGTATTGTTGTTGTTGTTGTCAGGTGCCGTTGAGTCGGTACCCGACTCATAGCGACCCTATGTACAACAGGCGAAACACTATTGTTAGTGCTTCTCTGCTGTTCATAGAGTTTTCAATGGCAGTTTGATTTTGGGAATGGGCTGCCAGGTCTGTCTCCCAAGCCTACAGCACCTGGTGTTCCCAGGTGGTCTTCCATCCAAGGACTAACCAGGCCCAACCCTGCTTAGCTTCCGAGATCTGATGGAATCGGATGCTACAGGGCTACAGCTGCAGGCAAGTTTCAAATAGACAGTGTTAAATATGATTAAGCAAATAGTTATGTGAAAAGTTTTGCTTCCTGTCCTGCCTTTTCTCTGCTCAGCATCTACATTTCCCCACCCGTGTAGAGAACATCCTTGTTGTTTTACATCTCTGTGTGTGTGTGTGTGTGTGTGTGTGTGTGTGTGTGTGTGTGTTTAAAGAATCTGTATTCTATTATCTCATTGCTCCAGAACTTAAGGCCCACTTTTGATTTATATTTGGGGTATATTAAACCCATTTTATTTCAAACACTACCACAGTGAACGCTCTTCCTGCTCTCCTTTATTTATTCTTTCATGTGTGTGAACATCTCATTGCTCAGGGTTTTTTTTTTTTTTTTTGGTAGTACTGGGGGTTGAACCTAGGGCCTCGCGCTTGCATCCTTTATAAGTGTTGGATCACTGAGCTGCACCTCTAGGCTGTTTTTTCACTTTTTTTGAGACAGGGTCTTGCCAAATTATGCAGACTGCCTCTCATCTCGAACTTGTGATCCTTCTGCCTCCACCCCCTGAGCTGCTGGGGTTACAGGACCGTGCCTAGTGCTTATCTTTTTGTCTTTTAAAAAATGATTTTTTATTAGTATTTTTTTAGTTAGCATACAAATAATGAGGTTCATTGTCATCTTTTCACATCTAGATAACAGTAGTGTCAGCTTTTCCCAAGTAGATCTGTGTTTCTCATGAGATTCCCCTCCTAAGTCCTCTGAGTGTCCTTAGGCAAAGCCTATGCTTTTTCTATAATCCTTAGGTTTATTTGCCTTGTGGCCTCTGTCCAGCCCACTATGCTATGAGTGAGACCCTGTCTTGCTGGCTTGAATGTGGCTTTTCTGGGGCTCATACTTCTTTCTTCACATATCTCTGCCCCACAGTATAGTTAAGACCAGGATGTGGCATTGAACAGAAGTTAACTGAAGGCTTGGCCACAATAGAAGATTGTAATACAGTGCCGGGTGAGGTGATGCCCACCTGTAATCCCAGTGACTTGGGAGAAAAGGGAGGAGGATCACAGGTTCAAGACCAGAGGCAGCCTGTGTAACTTAATGAGACCCTGCAGCATTTAAAGAAAAAAAAAGGGAGGGGCAGGGAGTACAGCTCAGTGGCAGAGCACTCACACAAGGTGTATAAAGGCCTGGGTTCAGCAAAACAAACAAACAAACAAAACAAAAAAGATTGTAATATAGGAAAGAAAACTCATGTTTTCCTGTGCACATGCGTTCTTTCAGCCTGGATGTCGAGTGGGCCCGCTTTGTAGGTCCACAGGCTTAACCTCTGCCTTGGAACCCACTGGCCAACTTCTTTCCTTTTCCATTGACCTTGATGCCTTGAGGAAGGGACCTCCTCAAGTCTTCACAGTACAGATTCAAAACTCTTTATGGCCTCATAGATAAACAAAATTTTCCAAAAAGGAAGCATGACCTGGGGAAATGTTGCTTTGCCCCAGTGAAGACAGCCACTTAATAGTTCAAAGCAGAGTTGTTCCTGCTTTATTTTTTGGAGCCTCCTCATTCTAGAGAAAACATGCACACACAAAAACACCTGATTTCTTTTTGGATTTGAATGACAAAAGAATATAGTTCCAGCCCAAAGATAGCCTGATGCCTACTTTTGTACACCTGGGTAAGAACGGTTTATACAGATGGATGTTTATGATCAATTCAATGATTGTTGTTGTTAGGTGCTGATGAGTTGGATCTGACTCATAGCCACCCTATGTACAGCAGAGTGAAACACTACCCAACACTGTGCCATGTACACTATTTATGTTTGAGCCCAGTGTTGAAGCCACTGTTTCTTCTCGTTTTGAGTCGTGCCATATCAACAAAAGAAGGTCCCAGGGGCTTGCTCCATTCTTGTCATTAAGGTTGACTCTACTTTGAGGAGGCAACTCTTCCCCAGTTGTTCTTTGAATGGCTTCCAGCCTGGGGGCCTTATTTTCTGGCACTATATTTGACAGTGCATCTCTGCTATTCATAGGGTTTTCAGTGGCTAATTGTTCTGGGAGTCCTCCTTGATCTTAGTCTGGAAGCTCAGCTGAAACCTGTCCACCATGGGTGGCCCTGCTGGTATCTGAAATACCAGTGCATAACTTTCAGCATCACAGCAACACACAAGCCCTCCTAGCATGACAAGCTGACAGACACACGGGGCAATTTGATGATAAGAAACACTAACTTTTTCTCATTCAAAAAAATTTCATCATTGTCCTAATGAGAACTGGTAGGTCTATATTACAAAAATAATTATACTTTGCATTTTATTAATACTTTTTTTTGGTGAAAATTTGATTTTTCTCTTATTATATAACATCTTTGGTTTTTGCCTCTTGGCCCATGAGGCTTAAAGTTTTCTTTACAGAAAGAGGTTTCTAACTCCCCATTTGGGCGATTACAGTTTAAAGAATGCTTTATAGTATAAAAATAACCAACTTTTCTTTAAAAGTAAATCCAGTATTCTATCTTTAAAGACACAAAATAAGGCTGCAGATGTAGCTCAGTGGTAGACTATTTGCCTAGTATGCCCAAGGACCTAGGTTTGATCTCTGTCACTGAGAAAAATTAATACAATAAAATAATTCTATTTCTTAATTAATTAATTAATTAATTTTAAAGAGAGCTGGGGATGATGACATATGCCTGTAATTCCAACACTCAGTAAACTGAGTCAGGGGGATTGTGAGTTCAAGGTCAACCTGGACTATATAGCAAAACTCTGTCTCAAATAACAAAACAAATAAATAAATAGAGACAAACTGCTCACATCTTTAAGGGCAGTCTTAGTTATTCAAATTGAGCACAGACTAGAATTAGATATTAAGGAATTATCACCAATATTTTTGGGTGTCAAAATGCTATTGTGCTTGTGTTAAAAAACACTCCTCACCTCTCAGAGATACACACAGAAATATTTATGAGCAAGGTGGTATGATATCTGGTCTAAAAATATTCTGGTGAAAAAGGACCATCTGTGATGGGATAAAGTGAACAAGAATGACAGAGTTTGAACATTTCAAAATCAGAAGGGTAGTCTATCCATCCTTGCCATTGAAAAACAAAACCAACACCAGGTGCCATGGTGCACGCCTGTAATCCCAGAGACCCAGGAGGCTGAGGCAAGAGGATCACGAGTTCAAGGCCAGAGGCAAGCTGTGCAACTTCATGAGATCTTGTCTCAAAAAACGAAATATATGTGTGTGTGTGTGTGTGTGTGTGTGTGTGTGTATATATGGTTGGGGGGTACAGCTCAGTGGTAGAGCACATGTGAGGCCCTGGGTTCAAACTCCTTTGTTGTTGTTGTTAGGTGCCGTCGGTTCGGTATCCGACTCATAGCGACCCTCTGTACAACAGGGGAAACACTATTGTCAGTGCTTCACTGCTGTTCATAGGGTTTTCAATGGCAGATTGATTTTTTGGGAGGGGGCTGCCAGGTCCTTCTC